>JAJIBD010031851.1:0-20675 GCA_021461705.1 Cryptotis parvus
GAAAAGATAATTCAGTACATCTACACAATGGAATACTACGCAGCTTGTAGGAAAAATGAAGTCATGAAATTCGCCTATAAATGGATGAACATGGAGTGAAGTTAGTGAATTTATTCACTGGTGTGAATGAACGTGAATAAATTTCACATGTGATGTGAAATTGGTGAAAATATTCACTTTTATTTCACTGAGTAAAATTACTCAGAGGGGACAGGACAAATATAGAAAGACTGCATTTATTTGTGGTATATTTAAAAAAATATAGAATGATACCAATATCCAAGGCCGGATACAACGTGGATCAGGAGGAGGTCTTGTCGTAGGTGTAAACCTACTGCAAATTTAGTGTAAGTCACAGGTTAGGTAATACAGAGAAAGGAGCAGCATACTAATAATTATGTAAATGGTAATCCTTTATAGAACTAGGCATTGAAAGTAGGCAAAATGATATACGTGATAACCTGTAAATGTATGTATTGTAAGCCACAATGTGTGGAAGAGAATGGGGGGAGGGGAGAGAAAGACAGAGTGAATGAGAGAGAGAGAGAGAAAGTGAAAATTATCTACCATAGAAGCAGGCTGGGGAGCAGGGAATCAGGGGACATTGGTTTGTGGGAAGTGGGCACCAGTGGAGGGATGCATGCTGGAACACTGCATGACTGAAACCCAAATGTGAACATTTTTATAACTGTATATCTCATGGTGGTATAATAAAATATTTAAAGGTTAGAAGGGACAACACAGGCCATTTCTTATGAATTAAGGGGTATGTATTCCAGGAAGAAATTACACAACTAAATATATATGCACCCAACAAGGGGCCAGCACAATACATAAAACAACTGCTAAGAGACCTCCAAGAACACATTAACAGTAACACAATAATAGTTGGAGACTTCAACACTGCTCTATCAAATATGGATAGACCAACAAGACTGAAACTCACAAAGGAAATATTGGTCCTGAAGTAAGAAATGGAAGAAAAGAGAGCTAGTGGATATATACAGGGCTTTTCATGCAAAAAAAGCATAATACACATTTTTCTCTAGTGCACATGGAACATTCTCCAAGATAGACCACATGCTGAGCCACAAAGCATACCTCAATAAAATAAAAAAAGATTGAAATTGTGTCAACTATCTTTTCAGACCATGATGCAATAAAAATGGAAGTTAACCGTACACAGAACCAGGGAGTCAAACCAAAACCCTGGAAACTGAACAGTTCACTGCTGAACAACCAATGGGTCATAGAAGAAATCAAACAGGAAATCCAAAGATTTCTGGAAACAAATGAAAATGAAGACACCAACTATAAGAACTTGTGGGACAGGGCAAAAGCCGTGATAAGAGGGAAGTTTATAGCTCTGCAAGCATTCATCAGGAAACAAGAAAGGGCCCACATAAATAACCTGACTAGGGTATATCAGGCATTGGTGGCACTTCAAAAGAAAAAAAACAGCCAACCCCATCAAAAAATGGGGAGAAGAAATGAACAGAAGCTTCCAAAAAGAAGAAACTCGAATGGCCAAAAGGCATATGAAAAAGTGCTCTTCATCTTTAATCATCAGGGAGATGCAAATCAAAACAACAATGAGGTGCCATCTCACACCAGAGACTGGCACACATCCAAAACAGCAAGAACAACCAGTGCTGGCGTGGATGTGGGGGAAAAAGGGGTCTCTGATATCTGATCCACTGTTGGTGGGAGTGCCGACTGGTCCAGCCCTTTTGGAAAACAATATGGACATTCCTCCAAAAAAACTAGATATTGAGCTCTCATTTGATCCAGCAATAGCACTCCTGGGAATATACCCGAGAGACCAAAAAACGCATAGCAGCCACACTATCTGTACTTCTTTATTCATCTCTGCTCTATTCACTCTAGCTAGAATCTGGAAACAACCTAAATGCCCGAGAACAGAGGACTGGCTAAAGAAACTGTGGTTCATCTACACTATGGTATACTATGCAGCTGTCAAGAAAAGACGAAATTATGAAATTTACCTGCAAATGGATGGAGATGGAGACTATCATGCTGAGTGAAATTAGTCAGAAGGAAAAGGATAGATATAGAATGACTGCATTCATTAAAGGGATATAAATATATACCACTGTTTTACTAAATGTGGGGAAATGGTAATGGCAGATTAAAACTCACCATTGAATATACACAAAGAGACTTAAGTGATAAACTCTAAATATCTGCAGGGCTAGCCACAACATGTAAAAGAATAGGGAGAGAGATGCAGAGACAGAGAGAGACAGAGAGAGAAAGAGAGGAAACAGGGGTACCTGCTATTGAGGCAGCCTGGGGGTGGGCAGGAGGGGGTGGGGGTACATTGGTGGTAGAAATGGGGCACTGGTGGAGGGGGGGTTGCTGGAATACTGTATTACCAAGAACCAATTATAACACATTTGTAATTGTATATCTCACGGTGTTATAATAAAAAACTAAAAATAAATAAATGAATAACCTGACTACAGAGCTGAAGACATTAGAAAAAGACCAACAAAAGGAGCGCAACCCAGGCAGAAAAAAAAGGAAATAATAAAACTTAGAGAGGAAATCAATGAGTTGGAAACCAAAAAAAAACAATCCAAAAGATTAATAAACCAAGAGCTGTTTCTTTGAAAAAATTAACAAGATTGACAAGCCACTGACAAGACTTGTAAGGACAGGGAAAGAGAGAAGCCACATAAACAGAAACAGAAATTAAAATGGTGGCATTACAACAGAAAAGACAGAAATTCAAAAGATCATCAAAGATTACTTTGAGAACCTGTATGCCATGAAACACGAGAATCTAGAAGAAATGGATAAATTCCTGAAGTCCTATAACCTCCCACGGCAGAAACAAGAAGACCTCCAATACCAAAATAAGCCTATCACCATCGAGGAAATTGAAACAGTAATTAAAAAGTCTGCCCAAACACAAAAGCCCAGGTCCAGTCTGATTCACTAGTGAACTCTACCAAACCTTTAAGGAGGACCTACTGCCAGTCCTTTTCAAGCTCTTCCAGGAAATAGAAGAAACAGAAACACTCCCAAACAGCTTCTACGAGGCACATATCACCCTGATACCCAAAATAGGGAGAGACAACACAAAGAAAGAAAACTACAGACCAATATCCCTGATGAACATGGATGCTAAGATCTTCAACAAAACACTAGCTAACAGAATCCAAAGACTCATCAAGAAGATTATATATCAAGATCAAGTAGGATTCATCTCGGGAATGCAAGGATGGTTCAACATTCGCAAGTCAATCAAAATAATACAGCATATCAATAAGAGAAAAATAAAAACCATATGATCCTATCAATAGACGCAGAGAAAGAATTTGACAAGACCCAGCACCCGTTCATGATTAAAACCCTCCAGAAAATGGGAATTGAAGGGACTTTCCTCAAGATAGTTACAGCCATCTACCAAAAGCCCACAGCGAGCATCATTCTAAATGGGGAAAAATTGAAATCCTTCCCCCTAGATCAGGGACAAAACAAGGTTGTCCACTCTTACCTCTTTTATTCAATATAGTACTGGAAGTACTTGCCACAGCAATCAGAGAAGAAAAGGACATCAAGGGCATCCAGATAGGCAAAGAAAAAAGTCAGGCTATCATTATTTGCATTGACATGATATTATACCTAGAGAACCCTAAACTCTCTACCAAAAAACTCCTAGAAACAATAGACACATATAGTAGAGTGGCAGGATACAAAATCAACACCCAAAAGTCAGTGGCTTTCCGATATACAAATAATTAAAGAGAAGAAAGGGATATTAAGGAAATGATTTCATTCAAAATTGTGTCACAAAAAAATCAAATACCTAGGAATAAACGTAAGCAAGTGTGTAAAGGACCTGTACAAAGAAAACTACAAGACACTGCTCCAAGAGATAAAAGAGGACACAAGGAAATGGAAACATATTAACTGCTCATGGATGGGGAGAATCAACATTGTTAAACTGGTAATGCTCCCTAGATTCAATGCAGTCCCTATAGGATACCCATGACATTCTTCAAAGAAATTGACCAAACACTTCTGAAATTTGTATGGAACAATAAACCCCCATGAATAGCTAAAGCAATCCTCAGGAAAAAGAAGATGGGAGGCATCACCTTTCCCTACTTCAAACTGTACTACAAGGCAGTAGTAATTAAAACAGCATGGTATTGGAATAAAAACAGACCTGTGGACCTATGGAATAGAATTGAATATCCGACACCCAACCTCAAACACATGATCATTTAATCTTTAATAAAGGTGCACAGAGTCCAAAATGGAGTACAGAAAGCCTCTTCAACAAGTGGTGTTGGGAAAACTGGGCAGCAACATGTAAAAAAAATGAGTTTGGATCTGTGTCTAACACCATTCACAAAAATCAGATCAAAATGGATTAAAGATCTCAATATCAGACTTGACTCCATAAAAGTACATTGAAGAAAATATAGGAGAAACCCTCCACAACATTGAAGCTAAAGGCATCTTCAAAGGTGAAACATCACTAACAAAGCAAGTAGAAGTAAAGATAAACATATGGGACTACATGAAATTAAAAAGCTTCTGCACCTCAAAAGAAACAGTGACTAAGATACAAAAGCAGTCCACAGAATGGGAAAGAATATTCACCCAATACCCATCTGATAAGGGGTTAATATCCAGGATATATCAGGCACTGGTAGAACTTTACAAGAAGAAAACAAACAACCCCATCAAAAAATGGGGAGAAGAAATGAACAGAAACTTCAACAAGGAAGAAATTTGTTCTCCTGTATTTTATTGGACATCTGCTCAATTTTTTCGTTGGAGCTCCTTAAACATTCTACCAATTTCCTCTCTAATTTCATTGCCAGAGTGATCATGCATATCTGTATTTTTTTTTTGATTCTTCACGGTCAATTCCTTCATCTGTTCTTCGAGCTGGGGATCTGCGTTGTTTTCCCCATGGTGTTGAGGTGTTCAGGGATAGATTCCTCTAGTGTACTGTTTCTTTTTTTCTTGAGGGTATTACATACCCTTGGTGTTGAATTTCCTAGTTTTAGTAATAATAAGGGCGGCGGCGTGTGCCCGCCCTGACCAGCCACGCACCCCAGAGACTCTACCTGAGATGCAGGCAGGCCGGGGTGAGAGTTCAAAAGGACGGTTTACTTCCGGTTCCACTCGGACTTCTGGGGGTTGTAGTTCCACCTTCTGCCGAGACCTGGGGCTCGACCACAGCCCCAGGCGTCCGCCCAAGGAAAAGAAATTTGAATGGCCAAAAAACATAAAAAAAATGCTCATCATCACTAATCATCAGAGAGATGCAAATAAAAACAACAATGTGATAGCATTTTTACACCACAGAGACTGGCACATATCCAAAAGAGCAAGAACAAGTGCTGGCGTGGATGTGGGGAAAAGAGGACACTCATCCATTGTTGGTGGGAATGCCGGCTGGTACAGCCTTTCTGGAAAAACAATATGCACATTCCTCCAAAGACTAGAAATTGAACTCCCATTTGACCCAGCCATACCACTCCTGGAAATCTACTCTGGGAAGCCAAAAATACGCAGCGGAAGCACCATCTCCACATTTATGTTCATAGCAGCACTATTCACAATAGCCAGAATCTGGAAACAACCAGAGTGCCCGAGAATAGATGAATGGATAAAGAAACTTTGGTACATCTACACAATGGAATACTATGTAGATGTTAGGAAAAAATGAAGTTATGAAATTAGCCTATAAATGGATGTACTTGGAGAAGATTATGTTGAGTGAAATTAGCCAGAAGGAGAGAGACAGATATAGAATGACTGCATTTATTTTCATGACATAAATATATATATGTGTACATATTACGATACCAATATCCAAAGTCAGGAGAAACATGGGTCAGGAGGTCTTGTCAGGGGTGGAAATTATCACAAACGTGTGGGAATCATATACTAGGTGAGATAGAGAATGGACAGTGTGCTAACAATTGTCGAAAGTGCTAATACCAGCCTAGAACTGAGCATTAAATACAAGCAAAAATATACACATGACAACCTCTTAATGTGTGTATTATAATCCACTATGTGGAAGGGAAGGAAAAGAGAAAGAGAGAGAGAGAAAGAAATAAAGAACCTTCCATGGAGTCAGACTGGGGGGGGGGAAAGGAATGGGGACGTTGGTGGTGGGAAATAGGCACTGGTGGAGGGATGGGTGCTGGAACACTGTATGGCTGAAACCCAAATATGAACACCTTATGAACTTTTTTGTAATTTTATATCTCACGGTGGTATAATAAAGTATTAAAAAATTTCAAATCACCTTCAATTTTTCAATGCCATTGGCTGTCAAAGAAGCAAAAGTAGATAATAGGACAACACCAACTAAAAAAGTTTCTTAACTTGAAAGAAAAGACTAAAATAGAAGATACACACTGAGAGAAAGCTTGTTGGTTCATCACACATCTGATAGAAGACTGATATTTATAAGGCACTAGCAAAACAACAGAAAACCAATAACATTGTCCAAAAAAAGTGAGATTTTGTCCTTCCTAGTGGCTGCATGATATTCTATATTGTGATGGATTCAGAATTGGAACATCATATGCCTGAAACTCTATCATTAATAACATAGTAAGTTACAGTGTCTAAATAATTTTCAATGGTTAGAGTTATGAAGAATACACATCTTTAAAGTTTTAACCTGCTTATAAAAAATGGAGAACAAGAAATTTGAACAAAGGTCATAACTTTCTTATTATCAAAGTAATTGACTGACTTAATATAAAAAGAAAAGTAAAAAGTTTGACTCGACTCATTCTTTCTTCCTCTACGGGCAGACTTTGTCATGGGAAGACTATACTCAGATCTCAGGTTAGATTTCTTTCTCTGTGATACACATGCCTATCTTTGTCATGAGACTAATGAGAATTTTCCCTTACTAGGTAAGTTTCCTAAAAGGTAAAAACTAAGTTTCTTTTAATCTCTTTATCCTTTATTATGTTTTAGGCTTTTTATGTTCCTGGAGCAAGCAAATGCCCTTGGGCTCTACTAGCATGAGACAGTACATATGGAGATGTTACTGGTGCCCGCCAGACAAATTGATGATGAATGGGAAAACAGTGATATAGCAAAGTACCAGTCATAGACTACGGAGCTCACTGAAGTTTTTGAATGAACTGCTAGCCTTCTGAACATTCCTCACTATCTATCACTATCTTCCCATTCATCATCTATTTGCTAGAGCAGGCACCAGTAATATCTCCATATGTCCTGTCTCATGCTAGTAGAACCCAAAGGCAACTGCTTGCTCCAGGAACATAAAGAGCTTCAAACCATTATATTAGGTTATGGGAATGACCTAATATAAATGTTACTGGTATTTGGCATATAGAATACGACATGAGCAGCTCGCCAGGCTTGCCGTGTGGGTAGCATACTCTTGTAGTCACCTCTAAATAAAGCATTTATTGATGAACCGTGCAGCCGCTAGGTGGCCACGAGAGCCGGGCTGTGATAGTCTGGTCTGCTTGGTTGAGTTGTGATGAGAAAGAAGTCCGGATGTGGAAAACGGCAGCCCCCATGGAGTCGGGGTGGTCGTCTGGCTTTTGTGAGGCTCTGCTGGGGTGGCAGGCCAGGGCTAGAACCCGCCATGCCTCCCGGACGCCTCATGAACGGCTGGGCACAGGGAGAGCAAGTAGCAGCTCTGCCTCATGTCTGAGAGTCTCTGGTTCAGCATACCTGGGCCTGATTGAAAAAAAAACTGCTGTAGGGTGGGTGTCGCGATGATCCAAGCTGTGATAGACTGGTCTGCTAGGTGGAGTTGTGACAAGAAAGAAGTCAGGATATGGAAAACTGCGATATACCCTGGGAAGCCAAAAATATGCAGTGGAAATACCATCCCCACATTTATGTTCATATCAGCACTATTCACAATTGCCAGAATCTGGAAACAACCAGAGTTCCCGAGAATAGATGACTAGAACATTCCTCACATCAAAATATTAGCTGCACAAAACATACTTTTCCCTATATTCTTGTCAAGGTGTCTTTGGTACAGAGTGCTGTGCTGTGCATGTTGTTCTGGAATATGAAGTAATATTGATTTATATGTATATTTATATTTCAGGCAGTTACATTATGCCCCACTTTTGTAATAGCTGCATAATTCTCCCACTGGGAGAGCTGTTTCTATAATCTCAGCTGATGATTTTTTTATAGTCTTTATATTTTATGAGCTGCTTTTTTATTGTCAGAAATCAAATTAAGAAAGAGAATTCTTCTGAAATGAATGTTCTGGCCCAGAAAACTATAAATCCAGAGGTGGGAACTTATCTATACAATGAAATAATGGGTAAATTGCCCCCAGACATTACAAACTGTTTGACAAAAATAAAATTTTCAATTCAGCATAATAGAGTAGGAAAGAAAATATGAACAAATGTGATGTAGGGGAAAAATATTGCAGGATATAATAATTTTGTAGATCTAATTGCTTATATACTACCAACAACAGCAATTTTGCATATAATGCTGAAATTAAGTTCTTATTTTTCTGGCTTTTTTATGTTACTGATTTTGGTTATGCCTGGTAGTGCTCCGGCTTACTATCAGCTCTGTACTTAGGGTTTATTGTTAGCTCAGGAGACTATATGTGGTGCCAGAAAATGAACCCAGGTAGGTCACATGCAAGGCAATTGCCCACATGCTTTTTATCTCTCTGGCCTCTCAACCTCTTTTTTGTCGATGGACATAGCCACAGCTATAATTGCTGGAAGTAAGATTTGAAGTTTAGTCCTTCTTTATCTACAATAAAATCCTACTGGCATCAGTTTTGAAAAGTCTCTGGCAAAAGAAACTGTTTCAAAGTAATTATTGTTAACATTTGTTTATATTTATTATTATATTTCTTGTCATGGACCAAGATTCACTGAAACCTCTGTGACTTGATAGGCCTCAATGAATATAATAATGTACTTGCAAAAAGTCATTTTCAGAATATAGCAATAATTTCCACCACACCCGTACTACTCGTAGTCTAGTAGTAGATTATTTCGTTTACCATCCCCTCTACAGAAAAAAAAAAAACATTACTGAGAACCTCCCTAAGAAGCTACCTTCTTTAAGTTAGCAAACAGAAACACCGCCTCCAACTGCACCCAGGACTACCACCAACGCTCTTGGTTTTCCAGCACCTCCTGCATCAGTCCCGTTACCCACTTTGGTTGGTGACACAGTACCACCCACTTTAGGAAACACTGAGCCAGACAAAAAGCCACAGGATGGGAAAACTAGCAATTACTTTGAAATTCTGTTTGCTCTACACACAGACAGGACCTATGTCTTAATCTTTTGTCTACTATCACACTGACCACTATGACAGTGACAGAAATAATCACTCTGGTCAAGCACTGAATCCCAAAATTAGGAAAAGGGATATACATAATAATGTTACAGTATTTGTACCATAAACCATAATCACCAAAATAGGAGAGAGAGAGAGAGAGAGAGAGAGAGAGAGAGAAAGAGAGAGAAGTAATGCTGAAGAATCAGGTTGGGCATGGAGTGGTGAAAGAAGGGAAACTGGTGGAAACATTGGTGGTGGAAAAAGTACACTGGTGGAGGGATGAGTGTTGGAAAACTGTATGACTGAAACCCAATCATAGTCAACTTTTTAACTGTTTATCTCATGGTGATTGTATTTTTAAAATTTTTTTTAAGAATAATAATTTTAAATATTTCTTCAACTCTAAAAGTATTTGATTCTGTCTTAAGCTTATATTTCCATATGAAAGGGATATAAAATATGTAAAATAAGTTACTTAAAATGATTTATATTCTCATTTGTTAATTAATGATGAAATCAAGCAATTATTGAATACCAGTTAAAAGCCATCTTGACCTGCTCAATGTTAAAATCTCATATTAGATGTTCTGATCACATAATAGCCTTTTAGGCAATAAGCAGTAAGTCAAATACAATCCAGGGCAAGACAGAGTAAAACTTTTCACCCTATGATCAAGTCTCTAGAGGTAGCTGAGCAAAACTTGACATTTAATTTAAAAAGCATGGAAGCATGATGGAAAAGCATCTATGTGTGGAGAGTGGAGAGCAGTGGTGCATTTTATTTGACATGGTGGATTTGCTTTCCTTTATTTTCATATTTTAATAAGTTCAACTCATGAAAGCATAATGAAAATAGAAAGATCAGCTATAATCAGGATGCACGGACATTTGGGGATCTTGATTTAAAAAGCAGTTGCCTTCCTAAGTCTTTCAACAAAATGTAAATTAAACAGATGAAATTGCCTAAAACATCACTGATTCCCAAGGGAATGTAATCATGCTTAAATGCCAACACTAAATTAATCAGAGGAACAGAATGTGGATATGAGAAATTTCATTTTAAGCAGCTTCATGTTTCATTAAAGTAAGTGGACATGGCAGGTTGGGTTAAGACTTTGCAAAGAATTATTTGCAAAGTAAAAGGCAAAGGTTTTCATCTCAAAACTATGCTGCCACAAAGCTTGTTCAAATAGAACTGAGTGTTAATTCATATGCATGGTATGCTCAATAGTTGATCATTTCCCCAAGATAATTTTTTAGCACTGAATTGAGGAGGGCAGGAGGTGGGGGTGGAAGGATATATTAATATTTGTGTAACTAATTATGTCATTTTAAAATAGCCTATTTTGGGGCCGGAGCGATAGCCCAGTGGGTAGGGCGTTTGCCTTGCACACAGCCGGCCCATGCCGGCCCAGGTTCGATCCCCTGGCATTGCATATGGTCCCCCGAGCACCGTCGGGAGTAATACCTGAGTGCAGAGCCAGGCATTTCTGGGTGTGACCCAAAAAGAAAAAAAATAAAAAATGAAAATAATAATAAAATAAAATAGCCTATTTAGCCTTATACCATTTTAAAATAGCCTTTTACTTAATATATTGCATTTCTATTGCTCATTAACATTGTTATTCTTCTATACTTACATGGTCTACAAATATAAGCTGAGTTGCCAATCTAAACATGATGTGTATTTAGAACAAGCAGAGAATGAGATTTTAATAGGGTGTGAAATGAACCAAAGAAGTCAGAATTCCTTTTTTTCCAACAAACATGTTTGAGTAACTGCTTTGTACCAGGTACACTGTTGTAGATACATGACATATAGCACACACACACACACACACACAAACACACACACACACACACACTCACCTCTTTTAGTTGAAAAAGTAGATTTAAAGTATTGTAAAAAAGTATTGTATATGTATTACAATCCACAATATGTAAGAGAGGGAAGAGAGAAAGAGAGAAAGAGAGAAGAGAGATGGAGAACCTGCTGCCATGGAGGCAGGCTAAAGGAGTGGGGAGGGAATCGGGGGACAGTGGTGGTGGGAAATGGGCATTGGTGGAGGGATGGGTGCTGGAACACTGTATGACCGAAACCCAAACATGAAAATTTTTGTAATTGTCAAAAAAATAAATAATTTTAAAATAAAGTATTGTAGATTATAATAACTGGAATCAGAAAATGGGGAATGGGGTAAGAAGGATGGTTGAAAGAAGGGTAAAAGTTATAGTATCATAGGCACATGTCATTGTTAAGGAGATTTGAAAAAAAGTTTAGTTAGCCACGAATTAGTCTGCTGAAAAACCCTAGAACCTGCTTTATATATACTTTGAATATGGATGTAAAAAAAATGACTTCAAGACTTATAGTGTATGATACAAAAGTAGAATGAAAGACAAAAACTATGTTGTATGGGATTCTTTTTTTATCCACTGTGTGTGTGCCCATATGCGTCCAGAGCTATAGCAGGGTTCCATTAATGTGATGGAGGTCATTTGTGGAGGTTGCCAGGACTAGCCTCAAGGGAGAAAAATCTACATGGCTCAGTTACATTTCCTGCCATTGGGTGACTATGGACAAAGAAGGAAAAGAGCAACCCCATAGCCTAACCACAGTGTTCCAGAGATCTAACTACAAAGAATAAACCTCAGCACAACAGGATACAAGAAAGGCAGGTTGTGGGAGGGGGAGGGAATTGGGGACATGGGTGGTGGCTGGGGGGCACTGGTGGAGGGCGGGGTGCTGGAACACTGTGTGACCGAAACCCCCAAGCGTGAACAGCATTGTAATTGTATATCTCACGGTGGTATAATAAAATGTTAAAAAAAATAAATAAATAAATAAATAAAAATATAATATTCAGTGAAAAAAACAGATTTTGACTAAATATAGAAGAGTAGAAACAAGAGAAGAATATTAAAAAAAAAAAGAAAACCAATGGGGAAAAGCACAGAAGCCCACCAAGTTCCCAAGTTCAGTGACTGAAACAGCAACATGGAAGACACAGACTACAAACAGCTCTGCAAATCCTCAGATTTGCAGACTAAAAGTCATTTGACTTTAGTGAAACAATGAAAGATTAGGAAAACACCTACAGTTTTTGGTTTCACTAATGTTTAATGAGCTCAAAAACATATAGATAGCACTGGCTGTCATCAAATTACAAGAAACAACAAAACCTGAAATGGGGGGCAAAAAGAAATGAAGAGTGTCATCAAATTACAAGAAACAACAAGACCTGAAATGAGGAAGAAAAAAAGAAATGAATAGTATTGTAGCTGCTATAAAAATTTATTCAAATCTCTAAGCAACAGAATAATAGCAGGTGAGGAAAAGATCAAGAAGCTCCAAGAAACCCTCTAAACATAAACAAAGATAGAAGAGAGTCCAAAAAGAAATTAACAAAATGCCAAAGAAATTTGGGATGAACTCAAAAGGAACAAAATAAGAATCATTTGGAGTTCCTAGGAACCAAGAAGGAAATTATTTTTATTAAAATTTTTTTGTTGAGATACACAGTTACAAAGTTGTTCATGATTGGTTTTCAGTCCTACAATGTTCTGAGATCTGCCCATTCACCAGTGCACGTTTCCCACCACCAATGTCCCCAGTTTCCCCACCTCCAATCCCCATTGCTCACTCCCCACCCCAACTGCCTCTATGTCAAGAACCTCTCTCTCTCTCTCTCTCTCTCTCTCTCTCTCTCTCTCTCTCTCTCTCTGTGGCATTAGGGTTTGCAATACAGATATTGACAGGTTAGCAATGTCCTTTCCATTAAATGGAGAGTATCATGCTGAGTGAAATGAGTCTGAAGGAGACAGACAGACATAGGATGATCGCACTTGGTTGTGGCATATAAAAAGAAGTAAGCACAGTACTAGACTAATGTCCAAGAACAGTGTAAAAAACAAACTTATTTTTAAAAAGTGGTGGTTGTCAGCAGGAGTTAAGAATATTGAAAGTAGGAAGAGCTTGAAATTTGAGGAAGGTTAGTTCAAATCAGAATTAATGGGCTTGGGCCAGAGTAATAACCCAGCAGCGGGTAGGGGCGTTTGCCTTGCACACGGCAGACCCAGGTTCAGTGCCCGGCATCCCATATGAGCAAAGAGCCAGGAGTAACTCCTGAGTGTTGCGGGCTGTAACCAAAAAAAAAAAAAAAAAACAAGGATTAATGGGCTTGAAATGTAGCAAAAATTCAAACGTGAAAATAAAATGGTTAGATAACACTAGTTCAAAATCCAAGATAGATCTGATGTAGAGATATAAGGTTGGAAAAATCTCAATGTATAGAGGAAATGTAGAATGATGAATATTTCTAATTATTTCAGTTTTTATGAATTACATTATTTTTCAGTTTTCAGCTGTTGCCTCTTTTTTTCTCTCTTTCCCATCTCTCATTTGGCAGGACATATCTGATAGTGATGGGAGAGATTACTCCAGTCTCAGTGCTCAAAGATCACATTTCAGGTGTTCAGCGAAACTTATTTGTTTCCAGGGATCAAACCAGGATCAGCCACGTGCAAAACAAATATTTCTGTACTCTTTCTCCACTGTTACAACTTATACTTTGATCTTTTTCTTTAGCATGTCCCAGCTTCTAAAGCAAACAAACTAATCCAGCTCAAATGGAAACCTATAAAAGTGTCACACTAAATTGAGGTTAACACCTTTTCTGGCTACAGTTTGATGACTCTTTGTTGGTTCCTCTATTTCCATTTGAATCATAGCTATTTTATACCATGGCCCTTATGCTCACATTTTCCCCTGCATGTCTGTGAAAATCTTAGCAACAAAGATTCATGTTAGTTATTTTGTATGTTTCTATCCCAATGCCTAACTCAATGCCTAATGTAGTAGGTGTTAATTAAATATACGAGAACATATTGAATGTATTAAGTTTGCAAGACAAAAAATAATTTAATGAAGGAAGAGTAGAGAAGTCACATTTCCTTCTAGCATGTGCAGCTGGAACTGGAGCTAAAGAACCGTACAATTTTCTATCATACATGAGCGCTTCCCTCAAATGAGGACCATAAAACAAATTATTTAGGACTCTGTGTAAAGCACTTTAAATATATTATTTCATTTTATTTATTCGACAGGCATACACGGTTAGTAGAATTAACCCCATTTTACAAATGAGCAGATTGAGCAACAAACAGAAAAATAAGGAATTTGAGCCCATTTGTGTTTGACTTGAAACGCTCGTATTGGGGTCATAGCAACAGCACAGTGGGCAAGGCTCTTGCTTGCATATTAACAACCCAGTTTCAATGTCCAGAACCTTATATGATGCCCACGCTTGCCAAGAATAAACCCTGAGCACCACAACGTATGGCCCTAAAACCAAAAATAAAATAAAAGCTCCTATTCCCTTCACTGGCCCTCTGTTTGTAACTATTATTAGAGTAAACTAAAGAGAGGTTCACAGGCACCAGAAGACATCTTCAGATTTTTCCCAATTTAAGATTGTAGCAATGTCCACTTACATATTTCACACTGAAGATCATTAACCCCACCATCCACCCTTATTCCATCCTCACTTGACTACAGTAAGAAGTCATCATCTGGCGATAACATGACAATGGGGACAAGTAACGAAGAGATAGATCTAGTGTCAGACCATCTGGGTTCAAGTATCACTACAACTAATATTTTGAAGTCTTAAAGAAATTGCTTAAAGTCTCTGAGCTTTAATTTTTGTATTAGGAGAAAAATCTTAGAAAAAATCTTCTCTACCTTCACCATAGAAGTATTATAAGAATAAAAGAAGTAATAAAGAAGAAAATAATTAAAAATCTAAGAATATTATTCTAGCTTCATTTATTATATCTACCTTCATGGTGGTTATTATAGAGGATTTTCTAAATTTCTTTACAATATGTGAGAAAAATAAGAGAGGTGTTTATTTGGGAATATTGCAATTAATCTAGTTATCTAGTCTTTTTTTAAATATGGCCCAGGTATGCTGATACAGAGACTCACAGACATGGGGAAGAACTGCTACTGGCTCTCCCTGTGCCCAGCCACTCACAAGGCACCCCGGAGGGATGGCAGGTTCTATCCCTGGCCCGCCACCCCAGCAGAGCCTCGCAACAAGCCAGACGAACCCCCACTCAATGAGGGGCCTTCATTTTCCACATATGAACTTCCCCCCCCGCGAAATCCACCCAGCAGACCAACCTATCACAGCCCGGATCATGGAGATTCATCCTGCAGCAGTCTTTTTTTAAATTCGGCCCAGGTATGCTGATCCACAGACTCACAGACATGGGGCAGAGCTGCTACTGGCTCTCCCTGTGACCAACCATTCATGAGGCACCCCGGAGGGATGGTTGGTTCTAGCCCTGGCCCGCCACCCCAGCAGAGCCTCGCAACAAGCCAGGCGACCTCCCACTCCATGAGGTTCTCCATTTTCCACATTCGGACTTCCCTCTCGTCAGAACTCCACCCAGCAGACCAGCCTATCACAGCGCGGCTCACGCGGCTGCTTGGTTTATCAATAAATGCTGGATTTAGAGATGACAACAAGAGTATGCTACCCATATGGCAGAGCCTGGCAAGCTACCCGTGTCATATTTAATTTGCCAAATACCAGTAACAATTATAGACCGCATTTCCATGACATGATGGAGTGGTTTGAGGCTCTTTATGTTCATGGAGCAAGCAGGTGCCCTTGGGCTCTACTTGCATGAGACAGTACATATGGAGATGTTACTGGTGCCCGCTCGAACAAATCGATGATGAATGGGAAGACAGTGAATCTAGGTATCAAAAACCACCCAAGAATTAATAAGAGATTTAATACAATAATTCTACAAGAGTTTTCTTTTCAAAACAGAGTGATTTGATGGATTTCAATGGAATAGAAGCAAATTCAAATGAAAGATTAGGAAAATAACCTTGATTTTTGAAATGTCTTCCATTCAATGGTAGAATATATTTCTCCACCCTATATCTGGGTGCATGATGTTCTCTGAATGATATTGTGGAGTGAGCATGACATTATACAAGTTCTGAGTCTGAACTACAAGTGGAAAAAGGTTATTCCAGGTTAAACACCTGGAAACTGAACAGCTCACTCCTGAACAACGAATGGGTCATAGAAGAAATCAAACAGGAAATCCAAAGATTTCTGGAAACAAATGAAAATGAAGACACCAACTATAAGAATTTGTGGGACATGGCAAAAACCGTGTTAAGAGGGAAGTTTATAGCTCTGCAAGCATTCATCAGGAAACAAGAAAGGGCCCACATAAATAACCTGACTACACAGCTGAAGACACTAGAAAAAGACCAACAAAAGGAGCCCAACCAAGGCAGAAAAAAGGAAATAATAAAACTTAGGAAATCAATGAGTTGGAAACCAAAAAAACATTTCAAAAGATTAATGAAACCAAGGGCTGGTTTTTTTTAAAAAAATAAACAAGATTGACAAACCATTGGCAAGACTTGTAAGTACAGAGAAAGAGAGAACCCAAATAAACAGAATCAGAAATAAAAAGGGTGACATCACAACAGAAACCACAGAAATCCAAAAGATCATCAGAGATTACTTTGAGAGCATGTATGCCGTGAAACATGAGAACCTAGAAGAAATGGATAAATTCCTGGAGTCCTATAACCTCCCATGGCTGAAGCAAGAAGACCTCCAATACCTGAATAAGCCTATCACCATTGAGGAAATTGAAACAGTAATTAAAAAGTCTGCCCAAACACAAAAGTCCAGGTCCAGTCTGATTCACTAATGAACTCTACCAAACCTTTAAGGAGGACCTACTGCCAGTCCTTTTCAAGCTCTTCCAGGAAATAGAAGAAACAAAAACTCTCCGAAAAAGCTTCTACGAGGCACATATCACCCTGATACCCAAAGCAGGGAGAGACAACACAAAGAAAGAAAACTACAGACCAATATCCCTGATGAACACAGATGCTAAGATCTTCAACAAAATACTAGCAAACAGAATCCAAAGACTCATCAAGAAGATTATACATCATGACCAAGTAGGATTCATCCCGGGTATGCAAGGATGGTTCAACATTCGCAAGTCAATCAACATAATACATCACATAAAAAAGAGAAAAAATAAAAACCATATGATCCTATCAATAGACGCAGAGAAAGCATTTGACAAGATCCAGCACCCGTTCATGATTAAAACCCTCCAGAAAATGGGAATTGAAGGGACTTTCCTCAAGATAGTTACAGCCATCTACCAAAAGCCCACAGCGAGCATCATTCTCAATGTGGAAAAGTTGAAAGCCTTCCCCCAGAGATCACAGACAAGGTTGCCCACTCCCTCACCTCTTTTATTCAATATAGTACTGGAAATAATTGCCATAGCAATCAGAGAAGAAAAGGACATCAAGGATATCCAGATAGGCCAGGAAGAAGTCAAGCTATCATTATTTGTGGATGACATAATATTATACCTAGAGAACCCTAAACTCTCTACCACAAAACTCCTAGAAACAATAGACGCATATAGTAGAGTGGCAGGATACAAAATCAACACCCAAAAGTCGGTGGCTTTCCTATATACAAATAACGAAAGAGAAGAAAGGGATATTAAGGAAACAATTCCATTCACAATTGTGCCACAGAAAATCAAATACCTAGGAATCAACTTACCCAAGTGTGTAAAGGACCTGTATAAAGAAAACTACAAGACACTACTCCAAGAGATAAAAGAGGACACAAGGAAATGGAAACATATTCCCTGCTCATGGATGGGGAGAATCAACATTGTCAAAATGGTAATACTCCCTAGAGCTCTGTACAGATTCAATGCAGTCCCTGTTAAGATACACATGACATTCTTCAAAGAAATTGACCAAAAGCTCCTGAAATGTGTATGGAACAATAAACCCCCAAGGATAGCTAAAGCAATCCTCGGGAAAAAGAAGATGGGGGGCATCACCGTTCCCTACTTCAAACTGTACTACAAGGCAGTAGTAATTAAAACAGAATGGTATTGGAATAAAAACAGACCTGTTCACCTATGGAATAGAATTGAGTATCCTGACACCCAACGTCAAACACATGATCATTTAATCTTTGATAAAGGTGCAAAGAGTCTAAAATGGAGTAAGGGAAAGCCTTTTCAACAAGTGGTGTTTGGGAAAACTGGGCAGCCACATGTAAAAAATTGAATTTGGACCTGTGTCTAACACCATGCACAAAAATCAGATCAAAATGGATTAAAGATCTCAATATCAGACTTGAATCCATGAAGTACATTGAAGAAAATATAGGAAAAAACCCTCCATAACATTGAAGCTAAAGGCATCTTCAAAGGTGAAACATCACTAACACTGCAACTAGAAGAAAAGATAAACATATGGAACTACATGAAACTAAAAAGTTTATGCACCTCAAAAGAAACAGTGACTAAGATACAAAAGCAGTCCACAGAATGGGAAAGAATATTCACCCAATACCCATCTGATAAGGGGTTAATTTCCAGAATATATCAGGCACTGGTAGAATTTTACAAGAAGAAAACAAACAACCCCATCAAAAAATGGGAAGAAGAAATGAACAGAAACTTCATGAAGGAAGAAATTCGAATGGCCAAAAAACATATGAAAAAATGCTCATCATCATTAATCATCAGAGAGATGCAAATCCAAACAACAATGAGATACCACTTTACACCACAGAGACTGGCACATATTCAAAAGAGCAAGAACAACAAGTGCTGGCGTGGATGTAGGGAAAAGGGGACACTCATCTATTGTTGGTGGGAATGCCAGCTGGTACAGCCTTCTGGAAAACAATATGGACATTCCTCCAAAGGCTAGAAATTGAACTCCCATTTGACCCAGCCATACCACTCCTGGGAATCTACTCTGGGAAACCAAAAATACGCAGCGGAAACACCATCCCTACTTTTATGTTCATAGCAGCATTATTCACAATAGCCAGAATCTGGAAGTAACCAGAGTGCCCGAAAATCTATGACTGGATAAAGAAGCTTTGGTACATCTACACAATGGAATACTATGCAGCTGTTAGGAAAAATGAAGTTATAAAATTTGCCTATAAATGGATGGACATGGAGAAGTTTATGTTGAGCGAAATTAGCCAGAAGGAGAGAGACAGATACAGAATGACTGCATTTATTTGCATGGCATAAATATATATGGACATATTATGATACCAATATCCAAGGTCAAGTGAAACATATCAGGAGGTCTTGTCAAAGGTGGAAATTATCACGAACGTGTGGGAGTCAGAGACTAGGTAAGACAGAAAATGGAACAGTGTGCTAACAATTGTCGAGGGTACTAATTCCAACCTAGAACTGAGCATTAAATAGAGGCCAAAACCCTTTAATGTATGTTCTGCAATCCATAGTCTGGAGGGAAGTAAAAGAGAAAGAAAGAAAGTGAAGGAAATAAAGTACCTGCCATGGAGGAGGGCTGGAGGAAGGGGGAGGGAACCGGGGACATTGGTGGTGGGAGATGGGCACTGGTGGCGGAATGTGTGCTGGAACACTGTATGACCAAAACCCAAATATGAACTTTTTAATTGTATATCTTTGTAATTGTAAAAATAAAAATTTTTAAAAAAGATACACATAAAAAAAGAAACAGTTGTCTTTCCAAAAATTTCTTTTTCTTTTTTCTTTTTGGGTCACACAGGCAATGCTCAAGGGTTTCTCCTTGCTACGCACTCAGGAATTACTCCTGTCGGTGCTTGGGGGACAATATGGGATGCCAGGGATCAAACCTGGGCTGGCATGGGCCGGCAGCATGCAAGGCAAACACCCTACCCGCTGGACTATTGCTCTGGCCCCCCAAAAATTTATGTTCAAGACTTCCCAAGGTGAATAGATTTCTTGTATAAACAGTTTTTTTAAGTAATGAAGTTTAGGATATTGACAATCTAGAAAACTGATCCCTACAGTAGACAACAAATTTCTTTAATTTTTAATATAAAATATTGGTTTAATTGACACTTTTCTAGCAATTATATTGTAGCTATTCTAATTCTAATAAAGGTGTCAGCATATAATAATAACAGAAGAGTACTAGTATAATGATAGGCTCTCTGATCAATGGGTCCAAAGCAAATACCCAGAATAATTCCCCATATTTTTGAACAGCTAAGTTTTGACAAAAGAGCTGAGAACATGTTGTGTAGTAAACATAGCCTCTTCAACAAGTAGTGCTGGCAAAACTGTATAACCATGTATAAAAAAATTAAAATTAGATTTGCATCTCACACCTAACACAAAAGGCAATTCAAGATGGATCAAAGGCCTTGAAATTCGACCAGAAATATAAAGTACATAAGAAAAATATAGAGAGAACACTACCAGATTGGACTTCAAAGGG
>JAJIBD010031852.1:0-97307 GCA_021461705.1 Cryptotis parvus
TGAGGCCATTGGACAGAGCCACACTTGGCATTTGTGACCACTTGATGGTCATTAAAGCATGTCCTATATGTTCCAACAACAGGATCTATCAAAAGTTCCAGACGATCTGCTCAAGCACCGTTTGATGAACGTTATTGCTTTCTGGAGAGCTGAGCTATGAGCTACCTCATGTTTTTAGTTGACCCTGCTTTAATCCAGGGTCCAGTACTGTTGGTTGTGCTTTTCAGAGCATCTGCACCACATGGAATCACTGCTGGGATAAGATAAAGACATCATGTAACCTAATAATTCTATGCAGGTGGATATCTTGTGAGGAAATGCAAAGTCGCAAAAAAAATATACCTACAGAGAAGACTATCAAAACATTTTTAATTCTAGTAAAAAAAATTATAGAAAACGGGAGCAGCTATATAATGAGGGGATGTCCGCATGCTCAAGCATGGGAGATTCTAAGAATTTTATTGTGAGGGAGACACTCTCCCAACACACTGCTGAATGATGAAAGCTGACCGATGAATATTCATCCAACAAACAGCTATTGAGTCGGCTATACAACGAGCGCTGTTTGTCATCCCAGGGACCAAAATCAAAAACAATTTCCTTCCTTGTGGAATTATATTCTGCAGGATCTCATCATGCTTTTACAACCCCCAGACAACAGAAAGGTAAGCAAATACATGGAATGCAGCAAAGACGGTAGCGGGCAATCAGAGTGGACTCTATCTCTCGATCCCTGACCAGTCTTGCTCATACTCTGTCCTGCATGAATTCTGTCCAGAAGAGGCCAGCTGGCGCTGTGAGAGGCTGCGGCTCCACTGTGGGCTACAGCATGTGTTCTGCAGAAGGGCTGAAGGCCGCAAGGTCCTCGAGGGCCCCGTGTAACGGGAACAGAAAGAAGCCTGACTCCAATAGCACACTTGCCTCACCTCCATAGATACCGCTCTCTGCTGAGCATCTAGCCAGCACTGCCCCTCTGGGTGACCCTGCTAGTTATCCTATGGTGAGCTGGGACTAATGTGTGAGCAGAGATGTCAGTTTAGCGTCTGCATCTGAAAGCATGATTCAGCTTGGATTTTAGGATGTTACGCTCTCTTAATCCTTAGAGTGGTCCTGCGAGATGAGAACGTTGACCATCTTCCAAGCGCAGACAAAGGCTGTGTGCTTTCTCTTGTCACGCCTTGCCCTTCTAGGACCTGTCTGAGAATGTTGACCATCTTCCTAGCGCAGACAAAGGCTGTGTGCTTTCTCTTGTCCCACCCTGCCCTTCCAGGACTGTCCCAATTTCGCACCAGGTATGGAAAGCAGCGAGGCTGCTCATAATTCCTCAGGATAAGGGTATGAGCTTGCTGGCTTGACTACGGCTGCCTTGAGTGACCACCAAGACCGTGCCCTACAGATGCGTTCCTGTGCTTGAATGGAAATGAATGCAGTACTTTGTCTGTCACGAATGCTGAAACGATCATCACCAAAGATGTGGCAGAAGGCCCACCAATTCGCTCCCTGATGAAAACGAACAGAACTTCACGAAGTTTCAGCAGATGTTAGCACTTGCCCCTGAAACTTGCTTTAGTGTTGGTAAATTTTTTGTTCAATTTAAATTTTCATAACTACCAGTGTGGGGGAAAAAAACGTTAGTTTTCACAGTCCTCTAATTTGCTCTGTCATGTCCTACTTTTTTGTTATTTGACGTAATGATGAATTACTGGGGTCTTCATGTCACATTTGCATGCAAGTTTAGACTTTTTCAAAGACAACAGCAAGATCATGAGAGCTCTACTGAGTACGAGCCTCTGTCTGCCATGGATGATCACAGGGCACTTTCTAACTCGGTCTTGTGGGCGCTTTACTCCACCCACAAGACCAAAAGAAAAGGAAACAGCTGATGCTGGACCACTCTTGTGCTAGTAAAGTTACTCTACAAGGACATAAAATAGGAATGCAGGCACTGGGAAAGTGTTTCTCAGCATTTATTACTCCCAGAGGCATGAGTCTACATCATGAAGCAACTCTGTGTGTGTCAGACCCTGTATGTACAAGAATTCCTAAATGTCTTTGTTTCTGGATTTTGGTCTTATGGGAGAAAAAATATAACTCTAAAGAACTTAGGTAAAGGAAAATTTAAAGACTGATGAAATTAAGTCCATTTTAATCTCCTAAGTGAAGAAAGCAAAGATCTGATTGGACCTCAGCCATGTGCCATGTCAAGCAACTAAGACTATGATAAATAGCATCTATCACACCCACACCCTAAGAGTTGTGTTTGCTTAATAGTTTCTTTGATAGCTTCACTCTTTTATTCAAATTGTGTTTCTGGTAGGCAGTGTATAGTTTGGTCTTGCTCTTACTATTCTTTAAAGAAAATTCTTTTATAAGGTAGAGCTAAGGCAAATGGTATTTAATATCGGATCAGCTTTGTTTAATGTGAAATTCCATGGCTTATCTTCAAGTTTCTAGTCTGTTCTTTGTTGCTTGTTTCATCGCTTCCCTGTCCCCACTTTTTAAAATTAATTATTCAGCCTTCCATTTATCCTCTCTGCTTGTGTCCTGCCTATATCATTTAGGCTCATTTTCAGTGTTTCACTCTTGACTTTACAAGAAGGATCATTAATTATAGTCTAAAATAGTTTCATTTTGGAGAGA
The DNA here is from genome assembly GCA_021461705.1 of Cryptotis parvus. Taxonomy (NCBI): domain Eukaryota; kingdom Metazoa; phylum Chordata; class Mammalia; order Eulipotyphla; family Soricidae; genus Cryptotis; species Cryptotis parvus. The sequence goes on from JAJIBD010031852.1 coordinate 2,641, forward strand.
TATGTTACTGGGATCATATAATTGACATTCATGAGATCATAAACTCCCCAAAATTATTTTAGGTACTGGTATTGAAATAAGTTTTAACTTATATTGAGAGAGTCTTTCTTACTTTCTATATATCAATTCTAACTTTTCTAGATCTTTATGGTGATAAAATTTTCATCTTTCTCAATTTCCTTCATCTGAAAATTTTCATTATACTTTTTTTTAGTCTATAACAGGTGGCAACTGATTGCCTCAATTTTTAATAGAAAAATCTGTGTATTTTACTTTCATTATTTTGAAACATTTTGTTCTGGGGAATGTTTTGCCTACTCATCCTCTGGCTTTCCTTGCTAACATTAATCACTTTATCACATGATCACTTGACATCCCATTATTCATCGATTTGCTCAAGTGGGCACCAGTAACATTTCCACTTGACCCTATCACGTACCAATGTAGCCCTATGGCATCTGCTTGCTTCAGGAATACGAAGAGCCTGGAAATCACTCGTTCGGGGGTCTTAACAAAGAAGTCTGACCATCTTGTAGGTGGATGGCCACGTGATCTTTGACATCCGTGGGATCCAGTCAGTAATGGCTCTAGCCCAGTGGTCATCTCCAAATCACATTACATGTCTAGCCCATGATTTTCAATGCCTTGGCAAATGAGACAGCGTCCCTGACTCTGGATCATCGACAGAGGTCGGAACACCGGATTCCTTCTCTCACTTGAGTGAGGCATTGAATCTATTTCAACATTAATGAAATTAATGCTAACATTAACGAAAATTAATATTTAGTTGCTTGTATTGAATATATCTTTTTCTCACTAGCATCGACTTCCATCAATGGTGTTTCCATTAACTGGTGTTTCTCCTGCTCTGTATTTTTTCGGGCATCTATAATCTTCTGATTATAGGATCACTTGATCACTTGAATCCTGTTATTCATCGATTTGCTCAAGTGGGCGCCAGTAACATTTCCATTGGACCCTATCACATGCCAATGTAACTCAATGGCATCTGGTTGAATCAGGAATATGAAGAGCCTGGAAAATTTTCAATTCATTAGCTTTTAAAATATATTACAGGTCTTAAACACTCCTTTAGGATTATATATGCACGAGGTGTAGGCTAGTGTCCCTTGGTACAGAGACCATCATTGGGATGTGAAGGTAGGCCTTTTCTTGCCCTTGCCCATGTGTCTTAGTTACTATTCTTTTCTGTCCTATTCCTTAGCCACTCCTGAGATATCACTGAATCCATCCGGTCAACCTCACACCTCCAATGCTGTATTATTTAACTGCAGAATTTCCATTTGGAATTAACTGGTGTTGTTATGATTTCCCCCTTAATTTAATTTATATTTCATTTTACCTGTTCTGCATACTTCTCCTCAGGGCACTAAAGTTTCCTCTTTTGAAGCTGTCACTTTTTGTCCAATTGCTACATATAATTTCTTTTTTTTTTGTATTTACAGTTAAACATCCCATTTTCCTGCTCCTTCACACATTTAAATGGAAGTTTGAAACACAGTTTTATAGTCAGTTGAGCTACTGAGGACGTATGATCTTTGTGTAGATGAATGTACAGAGGTGGTATTGCTGTCCAAAGAGCTGCCCCTGGGAACAGCTAGAAGACCCCGGTTCCCCACCAGGTTTCCACCTCCACATAGAGGCATTCAAGCGTCCAGTTTCTGCTGGGTTGCCCAACCTTTGATCAGGGGCTAGAAACTGTTTCCAAGTCCAAGATAAGCACCTAGTCTTCCACCATTCAAGGAGATGGTTCTGCTGATTATTCATTTGTTTGTATGTTGATATTATGATCACGATCACGATCTTCCCGTTCATCATCTATTTGCTAGAGCGGGCACCAGTAATATCTCCATATGTCCTGTCTCATGCTAGTAGAACCCAAAGGCATCTGCTTGCTCCAGGAACATAAAGAGCCTTTGCCTCTGCCAAACCCACACTTTTAAAAAAAGAGCCTCAAACCATTATACTAGGTCATGAGAATGACCTAATATAAATGTTACTGGTATTTGGCATATCAAATACAACACGAGCAGCTTGCCAGGTTTGCCGTGTGGGTGGCACACACATCTACAGAGGTAGATAGTAAGATTTTCTGGATGTTGATATTATTTAAACAAAACTCAGGTCTCAGATAGAATGTGAAGGGATGACAGACTTTCTACCACCAGTTACCCCAGAGTGACCTGAAGCAGAAATCTCCTAGAAAGGTATTTATCAAGAGGAAAGTAAGGAAAAGTACAATAAAATACAGTAAGACTGAGTAAGATTACTGGAGCATACAAACATAGACAGTGGCATGAGAAGGCATTAGACTGAAAGCAGGAACATTAATTAAGAAATACCATTAATCATGGAAAGCAGTGACAATCTAAGGCATCAAAACACCAAACAAGATTGAAAATTAGTGAACCCAAAGTCAGCAACGCTTAAGGTAATTATTCATCAAATTTCTCAATTAGTGAGTATTATTGATTGCTGGGCTGTGTAGGAGGAATATAAAATCATGTCTATTTATTCAATTAATAATCACTTACTGAGAAGTTATGCACCAGTCACTGATATATATAATATATATTTGACATATTTGTACATGTATACAAATATTTGTACATATAAACATAATATTCATTCTCTAGGGTAGTGCATCATAACAGAACTCTCTGCAACAATAGGAAAATCTGTGATCTATCAGTGATAGCAAAGAACTGCATAGTCGAGGAATTTTGGTAATGCCTTTACTTAATTTTAATAAATATAAATGTAAAAAGTCATATAGATATACAGATTGTAGCAAGGATATTGGACAGTCTAAAGTCTAACGAGACATACATATATAGACACACACAGACATACACACCACACAAACACACACACACACACTTGCCTATAATTGAATCTACTGGTGGTAACTGCTATCTTCCTAAGTTACCGTCAAAACACAGGAGGCAGCACTTAAACTTTTTGATAACAAGATGGCAAGGAAAAAAACATCATAAAGTTATTTACAATTTTAGCAGCAAACAATAAATGCAATAGAAGAATGATTTTTTTTTAAAGTGTGGGTTTGGCAGAGGGAAAGGCCCTATTAAAGGACTAGGAGGAGCAGAAGAAGACTTTAATGCCAGAGCACAAGATATTTATGGAGAAACTACAAAACAGAAAATAAAGGTACATGGAAGAAAATGCGATACTGCTTTCAGTGCAGATTTCGAATGCTTTGTAGGGTGCTCCTAAATAGGGCATGCTCACATCTCAGTATTTAGCTTGTAAAGAGAGAGATTCAAGAGGCTATCAAAATAACTAATCTGGAGCTTCGAACAGCCTGGGCTAGCGATAATATTTAGAGAGAATGGGCACAGAAAGGAGACAAGAGGGCCAAGAAAGCGTCATCTGGATTGATTTCGTTATCAAGTGCCCTCTGAAAATTTTCTTTAACTGGAATCTTTTGAAGACCCAGACATTTTACACTATGACTCAGGAATGCTAAGTGGAAATTTCTGAATCGTAAGAGACTTAACTCAATTCAGAGATCAGAAGGGGTGAGTAAGGGGGTGCTAACAGATGGTGATAGGGAGTTGGGAAATACTCTAGATTTCTCAACACTTGGATCCTTGAAGGCTGGAGACATGGCACAGCAGGTAAGGCATTTGCCTTCCACACACCTGACCTGGGCTCTATCACGGGACCCCATATGGTTCCCTTAAGTCTCACCAGGAGAGAGTCCTAAGCACTGCCAGTTCTGACTCCCCAAAATAAAACCACCAACAAAAAGCAACACTGTCTTTGTCTCTGGGTCCCCAGCATCCCAGCCAGGTGCGGGGACTGGCCTATGGGCCTGTTAACCCCATCCATCTTTACCATCAATTTTACAGTGACATCTTCACGTTCTACCGGAGCAGAGGTCATAAGCAGGGGGTTGAAGGCCCTCATTCCGAAGGGTCTCCTTATTCTGACAGTAGTACTATGGTACTCTCACTGAGATTGCAAAATGACTTTATATAGGTCATCTAGATACAGCAAGCTTTTGGGGTGTTGTCTTAGAAGCTGAAAATACAATTCGATTAGCAGTAATTAGTGAAGTGGGTGTAATTCCATACCTTTGTCTGTAATCATTTCCCAAAGTAGTTTTCTCTTGATTTGACTTTCTAGTGTGTTATATCCCCTTGTTGAAAGAAAATATGCATTCTGTACCCCCTACAAGGGCAATTTTAAGGAAAGTACAGTAAACATAAACTAATGTAATGATGGGCTACATAGAACCTTCTGTTTTCATGAAATAAACCACTAAAAATACTCCTTACAATAACAATGTGAAAGTAGTAATATTGTAGTTCAAAACAATTCCAAGCTATTATTTTACTTTGCAAGATGTTGTTGGCAGAATCTAGTCTCAATAATTACTTTTTTAAGAAGAGGGAAAAACAATTTAATGCACTCCAATGCAGACACTAAAAATACCAGAGAACCAAGTATACAAGGATCAAGCTATTAATAGCTTGAAACATTGTCAGTTGGTGGGATGGGATACATTTTTTTTCGGATTGAGAGCCAATATCTAAATTTTACTGCCTAGATATGTACTTTGAGTTTGTAGCACGTTTAAAGGTGAGAAAAGGCTGTAAATGATTAAAACCCCTTGTTTTGCGTCACCCAGTAGGAGATAGTTTCAAGATTTGCAGAAATGCTCAAATGCTGATTGATTCCATGATAACTAATTTAAAATTAAATGCCCGGCAATTTTACAGAGTCAGGAGGTGCTATCAACAATTGGAATTGTGCTTTGCTGTTACAGTTGTAAAACATCCAGAAAGCCGAGAACCAAGCACTGGCGCCAGTTTGATGACCCATGGTAGGAAACAGGGTCAAAAGCCAGGAGAGAGCACAGGTCTGAGACCGCTTCTCAGTCTCTGCAGGCCGGGGACTAGCCATCACCTGCAATTTGTTCAAACCTATTATGCTGTCTGAGCAACTGCTCCTTCAGGGATCATCTCCATGACCTGATTTTCCATGGTCTAATTGTCAACCTTCAAGCACCATTTGGATGCTATGAGTAAGATACATGAGATATGTTTTTATTTTAAAGGTCTTCATGGACTTTTTTTATGAAGACACTGATTTACTAAGTTATGCCAGTTGAATTGTATACATACTCTATTCCACACCAGAGTCGCCACTAGTGTCAATTTTCTCCTTTATTTCTGATTAATAGGAGAAGAAGAAGGACCTTGCAGATAGTCAGGGGATAGCAGGGTAGCTCCAGATAGAAAAGTCAATTGTAAATTTAGCCATGGTTGAAGTGAGAAGAACAGCTGAAATACATCACAGTCCAGCTAGCCTCTAGCAAAGCTCTGCAGATATTGTAAATAGATACATTCATTTCCCTTTAATTATACCCACATATTTCCTAGCTCTGAATTGAGCTACAGCACATATGTAAATGCAGACATTTTTTATGTGTCAAACGTAGAAATTGTAATTGCATGACTCAGTGAATTTTCTGCAGTGGTATATATCCACACAGTCAGCACCAAATCAAGATGTGGAAAATTCTCGGCTTCTTCCCGTACTTTGACATTCTTCTTTCTGAGCAAGAGCCGGGTGGTTCTAACATCTGTTGCCTCACTGAGAGTTCCAGTTATGTCACAGTCTCACCCAAACTTGGGAATGTCCATTCTAATATCTTTCTTTGAGGTGGTACAATAATGGCATTTTAATTGGCATTTCCTATAATGAGTAAGAATGTGAAATACCTTTTTATATATGGATTGGCAACTTGATTAACTTTCTGGTCAAGTTTTCTTTGGGCAAAATGGTATAAGCCAATAAACACAAAAGATAACAGGAAAGGGCTGGAGACCTAGTTCAAAGGTCAAGGCACTTGCTATGACTGCAATGCTGGTTCAAATGCCAGCACTGAATCTGGTCACCTGAGCACCACTAGGAGGGGCCCCAGGGAGGGAGAGAGGAAGCAAGGAAGGCCCGATTTGGTTAAGAAAGATTAAATTTTCATTATAAAACTTTGTTCTGAGAGCGAAAGGGCAGTGGATAGAGTCTGGTCAGCAGTGTCCAGCTGCAATCCGATGAGGGGGAGGCATCTCTCCTTCGCCACGCTCAAGGAACAAGCTCAGCAGTCTGACTTGCTTTTCTAGAGCTGATGCGACATGGACCAGGTGCTAAACAAATCTCTGTAAATGACGGCCCAGATGCCTGTGTACAGGAATGAAGGGATGGCCCCCCATTTAACAGGCAGATTACGCCCTGCTGGTACACATTGTTTTCCATAAGGCCAAGAGAAACCCGATTGCAGGAAATAAAAACTGAATGCAACTTTCTCAGCAGGAAGAGTCCAAGAACTAGCCCATGGTACAAACAGTTCTTAGGGCTGATGGAGAAATTCTAGTAGACTGCTGTCACCGCAGCCTTTTTTAAAATCAATGTCTAGGGTCACTGCAACACCCAACTCAAGTCCTGCCCTGTGTGTGATGGCCAGCCACTGCCTGCTCTACTGCAAGCAGAATAAGACAGTGTCTGGGAGACCTTGTCACTGCAGCAAATGAACCACTGATAAATAACTTCCCATTTTGGCTTTCAGTGTCCCCACTGCAAAATAAAGCAGATCTTCTTTGTACTTTGCAGACCTGCTTGCTCTCAGCTTCTGCCACTGGGGAGCCTTGGAAAACAGCTTTTATGGAGAAACAGTCCTCGTCGGCCCAGGAGGTCAAGACGACCTGAGAAGTAGACTCTGCTCCAATCCCAAAGGCCCACAATACCTTTATAGCTGATCCAAAAAGGTGGCCCTTCACGTTGTCTGCCACCCCACTGCCCTCGCCGGTCGGTCGTGATGAAACTTCCAGGGCACTCTGCAAAGGGAGCCCAAACCAGAAACAACAATGCTCCTTGGATACAAGTAACATTTTCTTCTAGAAATAGAAAATGTCCTCTAGCTTAGTTATAATTTCTACAATCTGTTCTGCCAATTTTCTTTTCTTTTTTTTTTTTTTTTTTTGGTTTGTCTAACTGCTATTCAGAGCTCTTTTGGCAAATGTGAATATCAAGTTCCTTTCTATTACCCCAATAATTTTCATGGGATGTCCGTTTACAGACAAAAAAGTCACCAGAGAAGTCTTATGTAAAGGAAGTTAACCCTAACACATTATTTATTTATTATGAAAAAACTCGTTGAGTACCTTCTATTTAAACATAATGAACGTGTCTGCCATGCCATAAATATTGTTTTATCCTTTCTTAGTTGAAAACAAATCTTTACTTTCCACTTAAGGAGAACATATTCTAGAATTTATGACGCAGTAGATTGTGGTAATTATTTTCTCTATTTAAAAAAATCTTCTGGGGACTGGAGCTATAGCACAGTGGTTAGGGCATTTGCCTTGTACACAGCTGACCTGGGTTCAATTCCCATCATCCCATATGGTTCCCTGAGCACTGCCAGGAGTAATTCCTGAGCGAAGAGCCAGGAATAACCCCTGAGCATCTCTGGGTGTGACCCAAAAAAAGCAAAAAAAAAATCATCTTCTGGGACACAGGACTCGAGGGCCAAAGGCTGAAAGCAAGCCCTACCTTCAGCTGCCGGTCCATAAGATATGGTCACTGCATGCCTGGCACTGATGGTGCTCGGCAGCGGTCAGTCTGTCCAGCACTGCATATCTGGGTCCTCCCATTGATCCGGCTTTCCTTCCCTTCATCTCTCCTGGTTGGCCAAGAATCACCAGGCACGCCCTGCCCCAACCAGGATACCCTGAGCGTGCTTGGAGGACCCCTCCTGCTCTAATATCAACCACCTCAAGTTAGTGACCGAAGAGAACCACATGCAGATGATAAAACAATCTGGACTCCAAATTTGCTTTGGTTTTTTTTTTCATTTTGGGTCACTTGGGTCACACCTGGTGATACTCAGAGGTTACTCCTGGTGCTCAAGGGACCTGATGGAGGGCTGGGGATGGATCCTGGGTTGGCCAAGTGCAAGGCAAATGCCCTCCTCACTGTACTATCGTTTCAGCTCCAGGGTTTCAAATTTGAAAGAAGGGATGCAAAAAGACCTATGTGTGCCACGCCAGTGACCGGCCTGTGGGTAAAATATCTGTGAACTGGCCTACGAAGTGGCCCCATCGCACACAGTGTGGCTCTACCACAGAGTGAAGTGACGGAGTCGATGCCCAGCCTTAACATGCAAAGCAGCACTTAGTTTTACCCAGAACTTGGTGATAGTCTTTAGCAAATACCCAAAAACCATCTTGGATATGCTGTGGGGAGGATGTCATTGTCAAGACACGTCTTACAGCCTCAGTCACCAGCCTTGCACAGGACAGTAACACTGGCAGGCCAGAATGTCAGCCAGGAACGAAGGAGGAACTTGCAAATACATTTTCACCACCCTTGATCACTTGAATCCGTTATTCATCGATTTGCTCGAGCGGGCACCAGTAACATTTCCATTGGACCTTATCACGTGCCAATGTAGCCCAATGGCATCTGGTTGATTCAGGAATATGAAGAGCCTCAAACCGTTCCTTCAGGGTCTTTACAAGGAAGTCTGACCATCTTGTAGGTGGGCGGCCACGTGATCTTTTGACATCCCGTGGGATCCAGTCGGTAACAGCTCTAGTCCAGTGGTTGTCTCCAAATCGCATTACATGTCCAGCCCATCTGATTTTCGATGCCTTGGCAAACGAGACAGTGTCCCTGATTCTGGAATAGCAACGGAGGTCAGAACTCCAGATTCCTTCTCTCACTTGAGTGAGGCGTGATATTCCAAGCATAGCTCTTTTCGATTCCTCTCTGGGAGACCCGAATAGCATTCTCATCCTGCTTTCGTAGGGCCCAGGTCTCTGAGGCGTATGTTAATGCAGGGAGAACAGTGGAGTCAAAGAGATGTGCCCTTCACCACCCTATAATCTGAATATTAGTCTGGTACTGAATTACAACTTTCTTAATATAAAGGGTATCACAGCAGGCATGGAGGGGTTAAAAAATTACCCAACAGCTGCAGGGAATAAAAAAGACCAAAGCTGCCCCACTATTTACTCCTCTTTCCCACAATTGGGCCAGGCTTATCTGCCACATGGTGTCCCGAATCATCTACCAACATGCTTCTGCTCTTCACATTGAGAGTCGAAGCCAAACCCCGTCTGCTCAAGTTCAGTGAAACTTAGTGATTTTCCTAACAAGCAGGATCAGAATGTGGAAGCCACACCATAGTGCTTGTAGGGCTTGCTCCTTATGCGCTGTGCTGCTGCCACAGCATCACGGGCCCCACTCTGTTATCTCAGTACCTCATGATGACAGGTGTGTCTCACTGGTTGGCCATGTCAAGGCTTTATATCAACTTCCCAAATCGAGCACCACAGGGCAGCCAGCATCAACTGCCAATGGTCCCAACCCAGTGACATGCCTGTCACCATTGCCCTAGCCTAGATTTTCTCTCCATTGGGTCGGTTCATCCTTTCTGAAGGATCTGGGAATCAGGCAGTCCAAAGGAGGAGCCAAGGAGCCATATGTGGTGTGTGTGTGTGTGTGTGTGTGTGTATGGTCTAAATATGCATCATTGCACCCATTCATGCAGTCGTGAGAGCAGGATAAAACCAACCTGGGGCTAAGGACAAACTCTGACCAGTGTTCCTCAAACCCCCTTGCACACACAGTCACACAGTCAACCATTTCAGGCCCAAGGCTAACTGTGCCAGTGTAGGGGAGGAGCCTACAGTGTTAGTGTTACCATGTTCCCCACAGGCACGCATTCTCTTGGCACGGCCCTGTTCAAGTGGGTGTTCCTGAATGCCTTCTGGTCGCATTAGTGAGGGTAAGTGACGCCCACCCTACTCTACCACATGGGGGTTTTACTGCATTCACACCCCTCATTCCCATATCTAGTGCCAGTTATGGAACAGCCCTGTGCTCCCTGCAGCCCCTCCAGACTTCCGGATGCTGACAGCGCAGATGCAGAAGGGCCCTTCTTTGAAATCTTGTACTCTCCTCCATGCACGTAAGAGAACAAAAGAGGAAAATTTGCATGGGAGGTTTGGAAAGAAACAGTCCGAAGTGTTAAGTATCGCCTTCTTGCTTATTCCATGAGGCAGGGGCTTCCTCCCACCAAACTGAAAGTCTACACAGCTCAACCCAGTTCTGCCTGAATGCAGAGGGGAAGAAAGATGCTAATTGAAACTAACAGTCACTGTCCCTTCTTCATCTCCTCCCCTAACAGTCACTGCCCCATCTTCATCTCCGCACCTAACAGTCACTGCCCCATCTCCATCTCCGCACCTAACAGTCACTGCCCCGTCTCCATCTCTGCACCTAACAGTCACTGCCCCATCTCCATCTCCGCACCTAACAGTCACTGCCCCATCTCCATCTCCGCACCTAACAGTCACTGCCCCTTCTTCATCTCCTCACCTAACAGTCACTGCGCCATCTCCATCTCCGCACCTAACAGTCACTGCCCCATCTCCATCTCTGCACCTAACAGTCACTGCCCCATCTCCATCTCCGCACCTAACAGTCACTGCCCCTTCTTCATCTCCGCACCTAAGTCACTGCCCCATCTCCATCTCCGCACCTAACAGTCACTGCCCCTTCTTCATCTCCGCACCTAACAGTCACTGCCCCATCTCCATCTCTGCACCTAACAGTCACTGCCCCATCTCCATCTCCGCACCTAACAGTCACTGCGCCATCTCCATCTCCACACCTAACAGTCACTGCCTCTTTTTCATCTCCTAACCTAACAGTCACTGCACCATCTCCATCTCCGCACCTAACAGTCACTGCCCCTTCTTCATCTCCGCACCTAACAGTCACTGCCCCTTCTTCATCTCCTCACCTAACAGTTACTGCGCCATCTCCATCTCCGCACCTAAAAGTCACTGCCCCATCTCCGCACCTAACAGTCACTGCGCCATCTCCGCACCTGTTGCTGGGTATCACTGTGTTCCCACCCTTTGTTTGCTGCTCCATGAACCGCTCTCCCAAACCCTGTACCATTGACCTGCACTAAATGATCACTTGCTTGAGAGACTCAGGACAGGTTGTTGTGTTGCTAAGCCCAAAGCTAACAACCACATTCCGTCCCTTGTGGCCCCTGGGCGAGGCAGGGTTGTGATCCCAGAGGAGGGGGTAGCATTAGTAATAGATCCTGACAAGTCCCAGAAATGCCGGTAGCAGGCTTCCATCTTGATTGGGCAATGATCAGCCCTGAAGACCAGCCCAAACAGGGGGCACTGCCTCAAGCTGCCTGGACCGCAGACCACCACGAATCTAGGCCCTTCACCTTGAGGCTGTAGACAGTGAGCCAGGTTTGCCCTACCACCCCACGCCACAGTCTGTTGCTCTGTTGTTCTCCAGTAAAGTCTTCCGTTTGGCCAATATCTACGTCAGGCAGCTGTGACCCTCTGTCTCCAACCACTGGCTGGAGACACTCTCACTACCTGACCTGGGGACGAGAAAAACAATAACAGAGCTTCTCCTGCAAACTAGTCCAGGTTACAGTGGTACAAGGGAGCAGGAGAGCAACAATACTCAAGCGAGGGAGCGCTTTGAATCCCCTCCCCACGCACTGCACCCAGGAGAAGTTTCCTCAAAGCAGAGACTTTTCTTTCATTAGCTCCTAATTCCACATGAACTTTCATGCCAATGATTTCCTGAACCTCTGATCCAGCTCCCATAAAACTGTCCCTTGCATATCAAACTGCAGAATCACTCCTAAATGAGTCTTTAGAAGAGCAGTCTGGGGGCTCGGGGACCTCACCTGGTCTCACCTGGAACAGAGGCTCAAATAGGCACATGGTCAAGTTAGGGTAGCCAGAGGGTTTTCTCACGAAGGGATGAAGTAAGGCGGTGTCTAAAGGAAGAGCAAAGCCACAAAGAAGGCAGCAAAGCCAAGTGGGCTTAGTACCTGTGACTTGCACACACCACTAGGCTGATGGGCATGAGAGAAGAAAGGGCTTCAGAGGATTCAGAAGAGTCATGTAGGGAAGGTCATGAGACCAGCGCACACACAACACTGCAGTCTGGGAGTCTGGGGAGAGGTTTCCTTGGTCTCACCCTTCCTCCAGGTGCCTACTATAGGCTAGTCTCACCCTATCTGCCTGCTGCTTCCAACTTGTCCTTCCTTCTGTTTCTCTGTACTGAGCTCAGGGGACAAGTGAGAAGCAGGAAAAAGGCAACCTAAGGAGGCACCAGCAGTGAGGGGATAAAGGCAAACTCTGCTTCCACTTCTGGAAAATACTGGAGATTACTTCTACCATTGAGATTGCATCAATGTTAACATGATGTAGTATTGCTGAAAGGGTAGAGCACATGATTCCCCCAAACTGTGAAGAAAAGATGATGTGAGCATAGGTGTTTAGATGGAAAAGCTGACAATGTACAGGCATGGCATTGAGAGCCAGTGAACAGACACTAATTGTTGTAATGATGCTTCTCTTCTGCTAGCTACTCATAGTTCACATCAGACTTAACCTATCACAAGAAAAGACACAGATTTTGGTTCATCCACTTCCAATTAGCATATTTATTTCTGCTCACTGAAACACTTCTGACACCCTGTGAAAAGGAAATTCTTGAAAATCTTTGCACACAGCAAGCCTGTCCACTTGGAAACACATTTGCGTACTTCACATTTTCATACGTTTTTCAAGAAAACTACTTTGTACTGCTAATTTAAATTACTCCTCCCAATTCAATCATATTGTTAGTATCATTTCCATTTATGCAGAAGTGAAATTGAGTTCTCGCCCACTAAATCATGCCCCAAGGACTTTAGGGGTGGGGAGGTCCAGCCTCAAAGGAAGTTTTGTGTGTAACTCCGATGTCTAACTTCACTTAGAAGCAGAAACGAACCATCAGCCTCATTTTGTCCAGGATACGTGACATTTCCTAAGACCCAGAGATGTTCCTAGAAGTAGGATATCAGGCTGGCCTGGCCCACACGTCAAATTTGATTGCATTTGTCTTTTTATTTCTTATCTCCATGGATACAACTAGACTCATACTTCTGGTCTCCCTGACAGCAGGCAAAGAAACAAACATCTCTGCCTCTCCTTGAGCTCCACACACATGGTTTTCTTTCAGTAAATGTCTACAAAGCTGAAGTCAAAATTCCTATGAAAAAGTTAACATGTGCCCATTGCTGCCTCCTGGGGACTGACTGGCCCCTACACCATCTGCCGTGATATTTTGATGAGTGATCAGGGGCTTTTGCTTTCTCTACTTGGATCAGCTGAAGTTCAGCCCAAGAAACAGGCATTTCCTGGTATTACAGGTAGAACTGGGTCTACCCTCACATATTTTAATGCAAGAAATTGTTTGTGGAGCTGGAACCACAGAAAGCGGTTGCTCATCTATTAGATGTAAGGTCACACTTAAAATCCAGCAGTATGATGCGACTTCTGTCATTAACCTCCCAAGTTCCCGGCTGAACATCCAGATGTAAGGCGAAGCCACCCTACGGCCCACAATTTTGGGGAATGTCCTTGGCAACAGTGGGACCAATGACTTTTCCATTCCTGCTTCCAAGGCCTAGGAATGTACACAATTTGGCAAAATTCAATTTGAATCCACAACCCTAGCTGCAAAGGAGTCTAGTAGGGTGATTGTAATAGTCCTATATTGCCACAAATAAAGAGGCAAATGGAAGAGTAACCACCTAAACATCCATCACACTTTTTCTTAAATGGTTAAGATGCTTCTGTTCTATATTTTCTATAAGTCTTATGCCTTTACTTATGTAAATATGCATTTCTTGAGACCAAATACCTTTTATAAACATTTTCTCTAGTGAAAATTGATATACTATACTCTATATGTTCTAAGTATTTTTAAAGTATGAACTAGTTTAAGTCTAAACTTCCAACCCTAGGAGGAAGGAATTATTATTTTCTTTATGCCATAGGTAATCAATATGAGAGGTTAAGTTACTTACTCATAATCAACTAGCTAGAATGCAGAAAATCAGTATTTGATCATAAAAATCTCTATGAAGTCCCCATACTCATATTCATGTTCTGCTGTCCTTTCAGTGAACAAAATTACAGCCCATGAGAACACTGAATGACTGTATATTAAGCTTGGATATAATAATCGCCAATTTATAGTGATAGGGTAAAGGCCATATTGATTATATAAGTGACAGAATAATGGAAACATTTACAGACCAACTACTTACCAGTCAACTTGAGGGAGCACTTCAGTTTAAGTCTTTATATTCAAATATAAAACTCAAAAACTCAGATATATGTGTGTATACGTATACACACAGATATACATATATAAATATAAAAACTTAAATATATACATATTCATATATATTATATATTTATATATGTGAAAGATATAAATATATATGCTTGGTTTTGGGGTCACACCTAGTGGTGCTCCTGGCTCAGGAACAATTCCTGGTGGTGCTTGGGATGTCGGAAATAAAAGCTGGGTCAGCCTCCCATAAGGCAAATGTCTTAACCACTGCACTATTGCTCTGGCCCCTATTTAAATATATTTTAATAACACAAGTAGTACATTCTAACTGGAGAAAATATTTATAGAACATAGAAATGTGCCATTAAAGGACTTTTCTCACCAGTGCCTATACCCTATGTAATCACTGCTCACAAGAGCTGGTTTACAAATTTCTAGCCCTTTTATTGAAACAGATTGGACACAAATATGTGATGTCACACAATCAAGCAGTGAGATATGGTTCACTTTCTCCTAATACTCTACTTTCCCCTAGATTACTCCCCCTTGTACTTTACTTTCCTCTACTTTCCCCTAATCTCTACTTTCTCCTAGAGTACTTTCCCTAGTACTCTACTTTTTTTCACAGTAATTTCTCTAGTGCTTTACTTTCTCCTAGAGCACTTTCCCTAGTACTCTACTCCTTCCTGGGATACTCCCAAGTACTCTAGTTTCACTTGATCACTTGATTCCTGTTATTCATCGATTTGCTCGAGCGGGCGCCAGTAACATTTCCATTGGACCCTATCACGTGCCAATGTAGCCCAATGGCATCTGGTTGATTCAGGAATATGAAGAGCCTCAAACTGTTCCTTCAGGGTCTTGACAAGGAAGTCTGACCATCTTGTAGGTGGGCGGCCATGTGATCTTTTGACATCCCATGGGATCCAGTCGGTAACAGCTCTAGTCCAGTGGTTGTCTCCAAATTGCATTACATGTCCAGCCCATCTGATTTTCGATGCCTTGGCAAACGAGACAGCATCCCTGATTCTGGAATAGTGATGGAGGTCAGAACTCCAGTTCCTTCTCTCACTTGAGTGAGGCGTGATATTCTAAGCATAGCTCTTTCAATTCCTCTCTGGGAGACCCGAATAGCATTCTCATCCTGCTTTTGTAGGGCCCAGGTCTCTGAGGCATATGTTAATGCAGGGAAAACTGTGGAGTCAAAGAGATGTGCCCGGAGCCGGAGGTTCTTTGTCCTTTTAGCTATTTCTTCGATGCCTTTGAAGGCATTCCTTGCTGCTCTCTTCCTCCTGCGCAGCTCAGGTTTTAGGTCGTTCATCATGTTGATTTCTCGACCTAGGTACACATAACTGCTGCATTCAGAGATGTTTGTTCCATTGAGAGTGAATGGGGCCTCTGGAACTAGTTCATTTTTCATAAACATGGTTTATGAAACTCTATTTTCCCCTAGAGTATTCATCCTAATACTTCTCCCTGGAGTACTCACCCTAGTACTTTACTTTCCCTTAGAATACTTTCCCTAGTACTCTACTAGGAAGTACTTATCTCCTAGAGCACTTTCCTGTAGTACTCTATTCTCCCTAGAGCACTTTCCTATAGTACTCTACTTTCCCCTAGAGTACTTTCCCCTACTACTCTGCTTTCCCAGTACTCTTACCAGTACTTTACTTCCCCTAGAGCACTTTCCCATAGTATTCTTTCTCCTAGAGTACTTCCCCTCTTATTCTACTTTCCCCTAGAGCACTTTCCTCTAGTACTCTAAATTTCTCCTAGAGTACTTCCCTTAGTACTCTACTTTCCTTTGAGTAATTTCTCCTAGTACTTTACTTCCCCTAATACTCTCTTTCCCTTAGAGTACTTCCACTAGTACTCTACTTTCCCTACAGTACTTTCTCCTAGTACTTTACTTTCCCTAGTACTCTACTTTCTGCTAGAATACTACAGCCATGATACTGACAATTGGCTTTGTCAATAACACGTGTTTTTAAATTACTCATTCTCTGTGTTTCTCTTGTTTGGTTTTTAGGCCACACACATCAGAGCTCAGGAATCGCTCCCAGAGGTCCTGGGAGGGCTTTGAGGTGCTAGGACAGAACCCAGAGCACCTGCATGTGCTCTAGTCCTGTGAACCATCTCCTGGCCCCATTTAAATTCTTCCTCCATGCAAAGTCATTTCCCATATTCTATGAGATCATTTACATGAGATTTCTTACTTTGACACCATAATTGCCTGGTTGCAGAGCATGTTCATATTCATCACCTCATAGTCAGGGTGTTTTGATTCAACAACCCTACGTTCATGTTACTAATCGAAAAACAAAGACCGCAGCAATCCATTTCCACAATAGCACTCTGTGAATATAGTCCAAAAATACAAAACATACATAACTGCTCTGGTCTGAATTCCTTGGTATTTTAAAATATTTTTTGTGAGTGACTCCATTGGTGAGACCAAATGTAAATGTGAGTTTGACACGTTTCTAGTCTGCAGTGAGCCAGTGAGGAGGGGCAGGTTGCAGGAGGCAGCCCGTACTGGACGAGAAGACCAAATGACCCCAGTGACTTCATCTGAGCTCTGACACTTTCCCTGATTTCATAGGCAACTCCTTGGGGGCTGAAAGGGAGTGGAAAAGCCTTTGAGTGTTGGCAGAGAGAAAATCTACTTTATAGGGCAGCCATCCAGGGGAGGGGAATGTTATTTCAATGCCTTTCCTACTTGGGGCTACAGCATAGTGCTCAAGCCCCTACCTCTTTTCTATGCAATTGAAGCAGCACTCAAATTTTGCTCTAGAAAGACATGTTTTGTGCAGAAGAGAGGACCTTATAATGCTGCTTTACCAGAGATGTGTCATGCCCTTCCATTGTGCCAACACAAAGCATAGACTTGTTCACTCAGTTCTATTTGATCGTTCTTAAACAACGTGGGGTTTGATGGCAAATCATCCAACATGGCTTGAATTTTTACCCCACTGCCCCAGCAGAGTAGGCAGATGCCCTAACGCGTCTCTGTCATACTTTCCAAACATGGTTAGTGTCCTCCAAAGGGCCTCGCCCTCGCTTCTCCTTGGCCGTTAATAACATGCATTAGTGATATACTACTCAGGTGAAATGATTGCTTCCCCATGGCACACTTCTGCATGGGTTTATCAGGACACTGAATTTTCGTTAAGAGACATACAGAGAGTCTGATATGAAGAGAATCAGCACAGGTATTCACTGTCGAATTGAAAAGGAAAAAAAAAGTGCCATGTGACCATGGGGCATCAGAGAATATCCTAGGCTTCACAGTGGGCGGCGAAACCGGACAACTGAAGTGGAGGGAGATCAAAGAAACACTGAAAGGGGTAAAAATAAAGATGAGCTGTGGTGGCTTCCATGGTCTTGGCCCCCCCCCCACCTCGGACCCAGACTGCATGTGTGGGGTTGGGGGTGGGGGATTGGGCAGGCAGGACACTATGCTGGAAAGAGCAGAGCTATGTGTGAAATCTTGAGCTTCGCTCTTTCAGGATGACAGGTCTTGAACTGCTGTTTTTAACTCATCCTGCTGAACAGAGAGCTGCCTGGTGCATGGATGCTGTCCTCCGACACAGCAGTGATGCAGGCCTGCAGTGGGAGACGGGGCGAGGGAGAGGTGGGCAGGCGCCAGGGCACACTGCCAGCCCCTCCACAGTGTCTGAGACATCTCACCATCGCCAAGTGGTCTCTGCTTTAGCAAAAGCATCATAAAGCTACTCGGTGTCATAAAAGTAACACTTTATTTAACCTTCCTAGACAAACTTTAGGAGCATTAATCTGTCACAGTAGGCTTTATCTGGTACATGTAAATGGAGGAGACTCTGTAATCAAATCCTAAATGTGTATTTGTAGCAATATGACTTTCCAGGAGAATGTATGATGGGAAAGAACAGACGGGGCAGGGGACAATTAAAGAGACAGCGCTACGCTCAGCGAGACTTTTCACTCCCGAATGGTGTTTCCCAGGACTGCACTGATTTCTGAATTTTCCTGTTTATTTACCAGCCTGCACAACTTTATTGGGCCCCCACAAGGCTTCTGCTCCTCTATCACCTGCAATGGAGACTCATTTAGGCAGAAAGAAGCGTTGCATGGATATGATTCAAGGAGCATTCTAATTTCCTTTCAACACCAACCCCATTATGGGCTGCAACTCTGTGTTCAAGATATTTTGAGTCTGAGAATAGTATAGAGAGAAAACGCTTTGTGAATCTTAGACTTGAAGAGAGTGTGCCTGTCCTGGGACCTGGGCTCAAAGCTGACCTTCCCTCCCTCCCCCTGCAGCCTCATCTGCCCCAGAGAGTGACAAGTGACGCCCAATCTGCCAGTCCACTCACAGCGGCAAAATGCAGAAACCAATGCCTCCTACCCAAATATAAATCTTGGACAGTGTAAAATATTTACTGTTGGGGGAGGGGAGGAAGGGAATAGTTTAGATTTGACTTCAGATCCAAAGAACAAGAATATGTTAAGTGATATTGATGTGAATAATATCAGCACATTTTCTCCTTTAAAAAAATCTTTGCAGGATTTGCATACGTGTTTATTGTGCAAAACATATGCATCTTGCCTGGAATATATTTTATTGTGTGACATATGGTTCTTTTCAGCAAAGGATCTTAAATGATTTTAACAGAAAGGGCTCCTCCTCCTTCTCCTCTCACTCCCAGAGACTAAGGTGCTATTTCAAAGGCAGTAACTCTTTCCCTGGGCTTCACTTGGACCGTCAGAAACAGGCCCGGATGTGGCAGGCTGAGGGTCACTCTCCCTTAACAGGCGGGTCAGGCGGAAACATGCTGTACAAGCCAGACCCTGCAAATCCATAACTGAGAGCAGGAGCATCTCATTCACGGCCCCGTGTCTCTTCCCTCCAGGGACCATAACCTAGGGTACAGCTGCCTAACGGAACTCCAATACCATAACCTGCTGCCTAACGGAGCTCCAATACTAGTCACAAATGCAAGCCATGGTCTTAAATGTCTTGAACGATGTCGGAAAAAAAAGTAAGGCTGGGAGAAGTTAATTGTATGTTGTACACAATCTGCTCTATTGAAGATTTTATCTTTCCCGCATGTAATCGACATAAGAATGTTCAGAGCAATGTGTCCTGTCTTCTTTCTATATCTGGGCTTCCCTGTTCGGCCTGGGCTGGATCCTGATGGCACAGTGGAGTTTGCCTGGGTGTCTGTCAGGGTCTCAGTGTCCTGGGTGGATCCCAAGCAGCTCTCGGAGTGATGTGGCCAGGAGCCAGAATCCATCCAACTGAGGATCTACAGCATCGGAAGCATGTAACAAGGGCTGAGCTCACTGTGAGGAAGGTGCACTTCCTCACAACTTGGGATCAAAGGTGTGAGGATTTTTTGATCCCATGGTCTTGGGATCATATTTTCCCAAACATTGCCCAGTTTTTTCTACTACATGTCTTTACAATGATTCTACTGAATGTGAGACGCCCTCGACCGCCCGCGGTGAAGAACGACCACAACAGGATTCTTCTCAGAACACGCTTTTACTGGAGCTCTTTTAGTTTGAAACTTATGATGGCGAAAAGGACCCTGACCCGTTGTGCAAGCTGCTTTTATACAGTGCTATTTGGCATGTCCGTTTCCCATTGGCTGGCGCAAATTGGCGTGTCCGCTTCCCATTGGCCAACACAGGTCGAACGAGCTCGTATGAGCTCGCACGATCTGACGAAATATGCCCTGATTGGAGAAAGCCCAATCACACCACGCCAGGGACTCTGCGCATGCGTGGGGGGGGGGGGCACAGGATCCTGCGCATGCGGGAAAGGCAACGTGACAGTGGGCGGAGTCAGTGGCTCCCAACAATTGAAAACAATCTTTTATTTATACTTAATATAAATTTGTGACTCTAAATACATTTCTATGTATTAACTTCGACTGTTAGCTCTTAAACGTTTCCATGTTTACAAGTTCTCCAAAGGTGCCTCAACAGATCACAGTATTGTTCCTTTCTACGAACAAACCAATTGTGACAGAGACCTGTGACACAGTGTGGAAGGGTCCAGAGCAGGGAGCGGGTGCGAGGCGACAGGGACATGGGGTCTGTGTGAGGGAGGGACAGGGCTACAGGCTCACTCCTAGGCATGTGCAGTGTCGGGGAGAGGGGCGGGGTGTGCAGGACACCAGCTCCTGTGAAGTGACGCTCAGGTGTTTTGTCCCCAAGTACTGTCCGAGAGAAACTTCTCAGTGCTTGCTCCCCAAAGCCTGGTCAGGGACAAACAGGTTCTCCCAGGTGAGTGAGGTGAGGCCCACTGGTGACCCTTTTGTTGGGAAAGACAAGATCTTTGCACCTGATTCTAATCTGATGCCACTGGAGTCTCAGGCTGTGCCAGAGAGAGGAGGGGACAGAAAGCAAGCTGGAAGGGACAGGCGTGGCCACTGTCCAGAGCAGAAGTCAGCTCGGAGATGAAATGCAAAGGGGTCCGGGAGCCCACCTGGGGGAAGCAGAAGAAGCATCCCTAGAGGCAGACTGCCGCCCGCTAATCACGGTGGGGCCCCAGACTCTGAACCGAGCCCCAGACCCTGAGCCGAGTCCCAGGAACACACAGGTAGTCAAAAAGGAAAAAGAAAAGAAAACACAGCCAGGTGGCAATCACAAGTTCTCATGCCCAGTCGAGGCCCGACCCCAGCCCTTTCCTCTGCTCCTAAACAGAACTGAGATTTGCTCTAGGGGATGAGAAGCCCAACAGCCCCTTTTTCTCCCCTCCCCGTGTGACGTCATGAGCACCCCCAGGCTGCACTAGCAAGCTGCTCTCTTGGTTGCTAACTGTCAATGTTAGGCCCCTCGTTCTTTTTACCTGCGCTGCCGTCTAGGAATATGCTGTGAGTGGCCCAGAACTGTGGAGACAGCAAATGCGTAATGCAACAAAGAAGTGTGGGAGAAACTGGCTGGACACAGAGAACTGATGGACCCCCAGCATCTCGCCCCACTGCTCCCCAGCCCCTGCCCCCGCCCTGTGTGCTGGTACCAATTGCGGATGCTTCTGAGGCCTTTGGGTATTTGGGAGAACATTTCACAAAGCAAACTTTAGTCATGTAAAATGGGTAAACATGATGTGAAATGTATTAACACATTTGGCGAATTCTGCAAATATATTTTTACACAATTAGCTTAATTATTTAGATACATATTAAACCTTGCTTGCCTCAAGCAATTTAACATGGAATGTAATTTCACATATTATCACAAGAAAAACACATTTATAGAAAATCTGTGTCCCTCCTTTCATCGGAACACTGCAGCCCGTCCTTATCTGAGATATAAATAGACCATTTACTCTTCAAGGATGAGGGACGCCTCACTGCCCGAGAAAGTGTCTCTTCATGGGGCCAACCCGGGCCTCTTGTTCTGTCAAGTAGGCCTGACCTGCTCCCTGCTAGATTCCATACATAGTAAACAGAGTCCCTCCACATCAGTCCCAAGGGAAAAGGTTTTGTCATTTATATTGAGGCGACCTTAATATAAAAAGAGCCTATAGAATTCACTCCGAGAGTCAGGGAGACAGGGGAGGGAGGTAAAGGGGGTTCTTCTGGTTATTAATATTCCCATCTTGAGTGATAGCAGGAACGACTTCCCAAGCTCAGCAGTCACAACTTACTGCCCCTCCATCAATAATATTTCCGTCAATATTGCCAATGGAGTGTGTCACACCGCTTTCTGGGAAAAAATTATTTTTTGTTTTTGGGGCCACACCAAGCTGAGCTTCGGGCTTATGCCTGGCTTGGTGGTCAGGGATCACTCCTGGCGGGGTTCAGAGGACAAAATGGACTGCTGGAGATGGACCGTGGGTTGGCTGTGTGCAAGGCAAGAGCCCTACCTGTGTACTGTCTCTCTAGGCATGAGGGCAAATTATTTTGGCAATTCGCTCTTCGCAGTTGGCTTTGAGGGGGAAAGAGCATGAATGAGCAGAACAGCCCTCACCTACAGTGATGAGAGGTTTCCAAAGACTTCCACATGCCCGGTGCAATTGTGACGCGCCCTGACCCAGGAAGCACTTCACACTGGTCAACTGCATGTAGAGCGACACCACTCGAGAAATCGCCCAGAGAGTCGAAACTTCTCAGAGTCACTTGAATCATGACCACACAGATGGAAGTTGTTTTTTTCTTAGAGCAAAGTAGCAGCTATGTTTGCTGAGGGAGGGAGGGAGAGGTGATTCTCACCTGAGGAAGTGGCTTCCCCAGTGGCCTATGTGAGGAGCAGAGAGGTGGCAGCCTGGAGGAGAGATCCTGGGCCTTCCTGGTCGGCCCCATGGAAATGTAGGACTAGGAGAGTTGTCATGAGCCCGAGTGGCACGGCCCTGACTCTCCAGCCCCAGGGGGCACTCTGGAGTCCACGTGCTCTGCCTGGCGTGGGGAATGATGGCTACCACCGTGTCCTCAGGGAGCTGCATAGGACAGGCTGGTGCGAGGAGCCGCGCTCTGGGGAGGGTCAGTCCCGAATTCTTAACCAAGATCATCCAGCTGCGACGCTTTCCTCACAAACCATCCCGGAGGAGACACACAGAGTGAGGTAAAATACGTTTCTCTGGGAAATGAGGCGAGGGAACAGAGGGCTGGGATACATGCTCGGAGACAATACAGGATTCTCCAAAGTGGAAAAGCCCAAATCAGAGTCAAGGAGAACTAAAGCAGAGTGAGAGCGCAGAGGAGAGTACATCTGCCCGGCACGCAGCGGACCCAGCATCCCGTAAGGTCCCCTGAGCACCGATAGCAGTAACCCTGAGCATCACCCGGTGCGATCCAACAAAAGCTGAGAGAGAGAGAGAGAGAGAGAGAGAGAGAGAGAGAGGGAGGGAGAGAGGGAGAGAGAATGGGAAAGAGAGGGAGACAAAGACAGAGAGAGAAAGAGAAAAAGAGAAAGGGAGAGAGGGAGAGTAAGACAGAGAGAAACAGAGAGGGAAGGGGATAGAGAGGGAACAAAGAAAGAGAAAGAGAGAGGAGAGAGACAGAGAGACATAACTAAGTAAAGCAAATTCCCATGGAGGAAGACACATGCAGAGAAAGGAAAATCTCAGGCGGAGGCGGGCAAATGCGGCCTCATATAAGAAAGTCTGTGCCAGGCAGTCGGGGCTGAATGCCCTCACCTCTGCCAGGACAGTTCACCAGTTTCCCCAAGCTGCCCCCTGGCGCCCAGCCTTAAGTGACTGTCCCTAAGAGAACTAAGACTGAGCCCCAGGTTCCATTGGGGGGCTCCTACCTTAGAAGTAAACTGATGGCGAGTGAGGGGAGGACGAGGTTGTTTTGCCTGGCTTTGACAGGTCAGGCCTGGCTTTCATGCTGCTCTCTGCTGTCTGAATCACTGCTTATCCCAGGTCAGCAGTGGGAAGGTCCCGAGAGGGTGAAGCTACTTCCGTGGGGGGACCGGAGCTGGGTGCGGGCTGGTGTTCGCCAGCGGCCTTAAAGCCCTTCCCCGACAGTGAAACTTGAGCAGAGGCTCCCGCTGCCTTGAGCAGCGATGGTCCATCAGCACAGCTGCAGAGGCATCAGGGCCAGCTCAGTGCTCAGCACAGGCTTGGCGGGACACTCACACCTCGTGGGTGTCCCCTGCCAGCCCTGACACGCACCGGCTCGTCCGCTGCCCCCACCCCCCACTGGCTCTGAGCCCAGGCTGCCGTCAGCCCTGGCCTGCGGTGTGGACTCTGGGGCCTTCGGCCCTCTGAAGCCCCTTCCTTCCTCACACCCGGTCCAACCGTTCACCCCTGGTCTTATGTCCCCATTTAGGGCTCTTTACCTATGGCTTTTCAGGATATGCTGGTGGCTGGGGGTGGTGGGGTGGAATGTGCGGGTGGGTTGAGAAAGGCTGGTCCACTCCCAGGTTCCTGCCGGGCACCATCACCTCCCTCCCTGCGGACTCGGCTATGGAGTCACCGCTTAGCCGCATCACTGCTGCTCTCCGCTATGGAATCAAGGCTTAGCTCACATCATTGTTGCTCTCCGCTATGGAGTTACCACTTAGCCCACATCACTATTGCTCTCCGCTACAGGAGTGACTGCTTAGCCCACATCACTGCTGCTTTCTGCTGTCTGAATCACTGCTTATCCTGACATATCACTCCAGGTGTCTTTCTCCCCACACTGCACCTGCATGTTCAGCTGAGTCGCCTGTTCACTGGGCCCGTTCCAACAACCAACACATTATGGATTCCCCAAATATGGAGTTATACATGCCCTATGACCTATATATATATATATATATATATATATATATATATATCTGTTTATATATTTGGATTATAAAAACATATTTGAAGAGGTACATATATATAGATTTCCTTTTTCTTTTTTTCTCTTTTGTTATCCGGAATGATTACACGGGAAAAAGTCATTGTCAGACATGACTTGGAGACTTATTCCTTTAGAGCCATTATGCCTTTACTATGGGGCCATTGGTGCTCTTTCTAGGCCCGCCCCCAAGATTGCTGAATACCAGTGGAGTCAAAGGCAAAGTGCACTGGGAACCACTCCCAGCAATAAAAATGCTGCATCTGCCATCTAGCGGACATAATGTGTAATCGCACCTGGGCTGAAACCCAGCAATCCAGGGGCCATGGGGAGATGAACTCGCTCATCGTGAGTGGAAATAACCAACAGGGGTACTGGGTTCCTACCATGCCTCAAGCGCGGCGCCAAGTCTCTTATTTGGATCACTTCAAATAATTGTCAAGGCGATATTACAAAGACTCATCTTTACGCCCATTCTAGAGATGAGAAATCTGAGGCACGGACAAGCTAAATTCTTCTAAGCTGGGCAGGGTGGCTTTGGCACCCTGTGTCTGTGTCTGCCTGCTGGTGCTCAGAGGAGCACACACACCACCTACTGTGTCTGCTGGTGCTCAGAGGAGGATGTTTCCATCCAGGTTTCAGTGAGAGTGAGCAAGAGAGATACAGGGAGAGAAGAGAGAGGGAGGGAGACAGACAGAGAGAGAGAGAGAGAGAGAGAGAGAGAGAATGTTCATGCGAGAGCAAGGGTGAGAAAGAATGAGAGTGTGAGAGAAAGCAAGAGAGCAGAGAGAGTATGAGAGACAGCAGAGAGACAGCATGAGAGAGAGAGAAAAGAGAGAGAGAGAGGAGAGTTTTCCTTCCAGCGGAGCATCAGCTCTGCTCTCTCTCCCAGGATCTGCGCATTCTATGCCCCATTTTATTCCTTCCTGGGCAGGAGGAGAAGCTCCTGCCATGTCCCTCATCTCCAGGAGGCTGCGATCGAGGAAAACGATGTGTTCAAGCTGACAGTTGAGATCACCACAGACTGCACGGCGGAGGAAGTAAACAGGCATGAAGGAAGAGCGGGGCTGGAGTGCCCCGTGTTACAGGTGAGGGGCAGCGTGGGTGAATAACTAGTACTGGGACTGTTGGAGCTGTTGGGGTCCACCAGGACTGATTTCCGTGGACATGCCTGCGCCACGCGATCACTTTCCTTCCTGTCCACCTCAGAGCTGGGCAGGGGTCCTGACCCAGCAGGGCCTCACCACACCTTTCCTCTGGGTTTCTGCATCAGGCTCCCCAGGCAACACCCCAAACATGGTGTTCAAAGCCCTTCAAGGGCGTGCCCTCCTGACAAGCTCAGACTGATGCAGTGAGCAAGAGGAAAATCACAGGCAGAACGTGGCAGTGAGATCCAGAGCGCAAAGTGGATACGACTGTGGAAAAAATGATCCTGGGACCCAAGAGTGAGTCCTGTGGGCAGGGCGCTGGCCTTGTATCCAGCCAAGCCGGCTGGTTTTGAGGCACCCCACAGGGTCCCCCAGGGCCTGCCAGAAGTGATCCTGACTGAGCACTGCCAGTTGCAGCCCCAAGCCCCTCCTGGCCCAGAGATTCTGCCAAGACAATAGGATTTAACGCAAAAAGGCTCACGCAGGTGAGTTACCAGACGATAACAATAGCAAGAAAATGCTCTGAGACAAGAAATTTCGAGTGTGAAACTAGTTGTTCTCTTAGCACATGGATGATTTTGAATTACTTGTGTTTGTGACATCAGATGAGAATTAAACTCTTAAATATTTTGCTGCCACAGACATCATCTCTTTATCTCAGCAGTGACAAGTGTGTGGGCTGTTCCTTGGTGAGTGCTCGGAGCCTCAATTACCTTCACACAGGACGCACTGTGTGCAGAAGAAACCAAAGTGTGCCTATAAAAGGAGAATTCTCTTATTCAGTCCCTGAGCTCCGTGTTTGTGGCCACCTCGCTCTCCTCATTTCCCAAGCACGCAAACAAAAACAACGGAGGAAAGGACTCCTTTGCTCCTCACTCACTGGCAGCAGTAGAAAGTCCTTCACTGCCTCACAGCCTAGAGGACTCTCTGCCTCCTGACTCATCCCATGCCACAGAGGTCAGGAATAGGGATGCTCGGGACAGGAAGAGCAGAAGCAGAGAGGATGCAGACAGCAGGAGTGTGTGGGGCCGCCCACTGGAGCTTCATCATTTTCATCATTATCATCCTCCAGGTTAGATAAGCCTGCAGGCAACGTGCTGTGGAAGTCACTAAGGAAGGACACAGCAGCCTGTGACTGTCCCCTCACCATGCAGTGACCGCTCAGTTTCAGCCCAGAGTCAACACACACAACTGGCAAAACAACAACTCAAGGAATATTTAGGAATCAGCAGTGACATCTGGTCGGCGGATCTGGTAGCAAATCCTCGGCCTCCTCCTCGCCTCTCTCTCTTCTCACGCTCTTAGGTTTGTGCCCCCCAACAAAGCACCGTTTCTTTCCAATCATTCAAATTTCTCATGGTTTTGCAAAACAATTAATTTCATACTTGGAAATTAATTCATCATCTTTCCTCTTCATCACCACCACCCCACTCCATTAAAAAAAAGCAAAAGAAATGTACCTGACTTTCCCTTTATGGAAAAATCACTGGCGCCACCATGAAAAGAAATGTAATTAATAGCTACAATAACATCAGTAGAAGAATTATTCTAATTGTTTATCTTTTATGGCTCTTCAGTTAAAGACTGCATTTTTATCGTGTTTGTTTTTAAAAGTCATATTTAGAATTATTTTGTTGGAGATCTTAAACAAGGAGACCTTTGTTTCTGTTCCAGGAGTCACTGAAATGCACGCCAAGGTATTCCATATGCTTTGGCTGCTTCTTCTGTTTCAGCTGAGCTGCCTAATCAAACTATTCTCCTGGAGGAAGACAGTTTGTTCGTTCTTCACTGCCCGTTTAATTGACTGATGCTTTACACCAAGGACATGAAACCAAAGGCTCGGTATGAGCTTCCTGGAAAATAAGATGGGCTCGGGCAGGCCCTGCCCCTGCTGCACCCACGGTGTCTCCCTGATGGACTGCCACCAAGGACCGCGTCAAGCTGCGGCCGTCACGCGGACATAGTGCAGGACATGCCACTCACAATGGACACCGAGGTCTGCAGCGCAGCCTCTCCAGATCATTGCTGGAATGTTCCAGATGTCTCCAGACTCCACTTGAGGGCTGAGCCTTTTCCTCCTGTTGAACCCTGGGCTCTCTGGAAAAGAAACTTTCCTGGAGAAATACATTCCCGACTCCCGTGCTATTTCTCCTGCAAAAAAAAAAAAAAACCCAACTGGAGGGATTTCACCTTTCTGTGACTGGAGCGGAGCCATCATTTCCCTTTTATTACGTGAGAATTTCTTTACCACATTGTCCATCTCCTGACCCCTGTGAGATATATAATCACTATTATATATATTCTCCAGGGGGCTCTGGGGTTCGTGGACATCATCTGTCATCTTAATTAAAACTCTAAATTCTACACAATGATTTTCACTTGTTGCTGAAGACAGAACCACCCTTTGCATGCCCTGCATGCTGTCCTGTTTGAGACTTAAGGGCAGCAGCTCATGGCTCAGCAGATGCCACGGCTGAGTCACCCTGCGGCGGCCAGATCGTCATATGAAAATGTCTGAGACATCCATGGCCTGACTGCGAAGACTGCGTGTCTCACACATTCGAAATGAAGATGCACTGAACATGTAGGAACATACAGCTCTCCTTGGCCAAACACTGATAAAACACACTGAAGTGAGTGGGGCAAGAAAAGGAAGCTGCCCTCTTACGTCGATCAGACTTAGCCACTCTCCTTTGCTCAGCTCTGGAGGTGGTGCCGGCTGCAACTCTGCCACCCGCCATTCCTTCACTCTCAAACATGTGTTCAGGCGTGCGCGTGTGCACACACACACACACACACACACACACACGCACACACACACACACATGCCTACTGCCCAGAGTTTCTGGCCATCTGACCAGCTCGGCAATCCTAGGTTATATGAAATCTATCTCCCAAGTCACCAAAATGCCAGATGACATCAAACCAGTACATGTCCCTAGAAGTTATGCCTCCCTAATCCGAGACCAGAGTCCAGCCCTGGGAGCCGCAGCTGGAGAGCTGCCTCTACTCTGGCCCCACTGCAGGAACCGCAGGGACTGCAGCTCTGCAGGCTGCGTGGGGGAAGCGCCGTGTGGCCTCTGGAGCAATGGCCTGGCCATGTGGGCCGCTGGGTTTGTGCAGCGAAGCCCGGAGCGGACGCTGAGGTCATGGTTCCACAGCGGTGGCGCCCTCACTTCCTCAGCCTCCTCCTCACCTCTCTCTCTTCTCACGCCCTGGGGTGTGTGGCTCCCAGCAAAGCACCAGCACCAAGTTCTGTTTCCCAAGAGGCTTATTTTTGCTTCTCAGGTTGAACATCTAGGAGACACTTTAGCCGTGGCACTGGAAGACCCACCGGTATGTTCACCCAATATTTCAGAATTTCAAAGTTTGACTTCAGACTGATGCCCATCCAAATGTGCGCCTCCTACTGTGAACCGCTTGATGCCCAATGCTGATTAATATTCACAAATGGAATGTGAAGGGTGGGGAGGTTATACCTTTGTTTCCACTTTTAAGAACTCAGTTATCTGAAATATTGATTTCTATTACATTCTGACATTACCTGGAAAATGGTAACTTTACAAGAAAGAATTCCCTAGCCACTAGGTTAAAAGATCGAACCACATCACCATGGAAACAACCCAATATCACATTCTTCATAACATCAGGAATGGGTCACGCCATCCTGCCATTCCCACCCACATATATTGTCTGGCAATATGAGAAAACAATGAACAAGACGAGGAAGGGCGACATATTCCTCAGAGTCACCGAAGCTCCTCTTCCAAATTCTTAGAGCAACTGGAGGGACTGTGCTAAGCAGAGGAAGTTAGACGGAGATAAATACCCAGGCCACACAATTCTACTCATTTGTAGAATACAAACGAACAGAGAAAAGGAACCAAACAAAAGTGAAAAACCCCAATTTCAGAAGAGAGGCAACAGGCATGCGGAAAGAATCCCATTTTCGTACAGCTGGAGGTGGGATATTTGGTGATGGTGTGGTGTGGCAGAAGCAGTTGTGGAGGGTTCACCATGCTATGAACTGTTATTTGGGCAACGTTTTTAAACAAGAAAATAGCGATGACATCACTTGATCACTTGATCACTTGAATCCCGTTATTCATCGACTTGCTCGAGCGGGCGCCAGTAACATTTCCATTGGACCCTATCACGTGCCAATGTAGCCCAATGGCATCTGGTTGATTCAGGAATATGAAGACCCTCAAACCTTTCCTTCAGGGTCTTGACAAGAAAGTCTGACCATGTTGTAGGTGGGCAGCCACGTGATCTTTTGAAATCCTGTGGGATCCAGTCGGTAATGGCTCTAGTCCAGCGGTTGTCTCCAAATCGCATTACATGTCCAGCCCATCTTATTTTCGATGCCTTGGCAAATGAGACAGCGTCCCTGATTCTGGAATAGCAATGGAGGTCAGAACTCCGGATTCCTTCTCTCACTTGAGTGAGGCGTGATATTCCAAACATAGCTCTTTCGATTCCTCTCTGGGAGACCCGAATAGCATTCTCATCCTGCTTTTGTAGGGCCCAGGTCTCTGAGGCATATGTTAATGTAGGGAGAACGGTGGAGTCCAAGAGATGTGCCGAGCCGGAGGTTCTTTGTCCTTTTAGCTATTTCTTCGATGCCTTTGAAGGCATTCCATGCCGCCTCTCTTCCTCCTGCGCAGCTCAGGTTTTATTGATGATATATATCACATATATTAGAATATATTTTATATACTCAAATATAAGTTCTGATAAGTTATATTTGAGTATATAAAATATATTCCAATATATGTGATATATGTCATCACTAAAACCTGAGCTGCGAGGAGGAAGAGAGGGGCATGGAATGCCTCTCAAAGGCATCAAATAAATGGCTAAAAGGACAAAGAACCCCCGGCTCGGCACAGACATGGGGTAGAGCTGCTACTGACTCTCACTGCCCAGACGCTCATGAGGTGCCCGGGAGGGATGGCAGGTTCTAGCCCTGGCCCGCCACCCCAGCAGAGCCTCACAACAAGTCAGACGACCCCCCCACACCATGAGGACCTCCATTTTCCACATCCGGACTACCCCTTGTCAGAACTCCACCCAGCAGACCAGCCCATCACACCCCAGCTCGCGGCTGCAAGTGGCCGCATGGTTCATCAATAAATGCTGGATTCTGAGATGACTACAAGGGTATGCTACCCGCACGGCAGAGCCTGGCAAGCTACCCGTGTCATATTTGATATGCCAGATACCAGTAACAATTATAGACCTCATTCCCATGACCTAATGGAATGGTTTGAGGCTCTTTATGTTCCTGGAGCAAGCAGGTGCCCTTGGGTTCTACTTGCATGAGACAGGACATATGGAGATGTTACTGGTGCCCACTCGAGCAAATCGACGATGAACGGGAAGACAGTGACAGTGACACTCAAATATAATATATATACATACATACACACATATATATTAGGACAAGAAAAGGCAAGGTTGAACAGTCATCCCTAATTCAATATAAAGACACCAGAGTGTCTAAATCAGGCACGTTTCTTGGCTGGACCCTGGAACGTGGGGAAACCCTATGAAGCATTATGCTGGAACAACTGGTGGGATCCCAGTGCAAACTACGCTTGCTATAAAACAGCTGTCGCCATATTAAGTGGTGCCCAGATGACACAGAAAGACAGAAACATTGGAATGAACAGTTTCCAGGAGAGTCAAAGTGTTGGAGACGGAGCTGAAAATGTGTGGGTTTATTCCTTCGCTTGACACGGGCTGAGCTAACGAAACAGCCCACTGTGTCGCAGAGGCCCCAAAGCACAGGCCACACATTTCCTGCTCTTGTCACAATCCTGTCCCTGACCCTGAAGAAAGCAGCTGTCTTCCACACGGTGACTCAGGCCTCTGCTACTCTCCACCTCTCTGCTACACACGCTCCTGTGCCTCCAGGTCCTGCTTTCAACTTTGCGAGGATGGGGACAGGCAAAGATCTCGGAGGTATTTGCCCTGCCATGCATCTCTCTCACTCATGTGGCATTGGAAGGGCCTGGGGATGAGCACTCAGACATAAATTCAGGCGAAATGTGACTGGCAAGAGCCGCCACCTGCCAATGACAGAACTGTATGGAAAGTGGGCACAGACCGGGCTGGAATAGGGGAGCAGAGGGAAAATATTTTTATGTATTGTAAATAAAATTATTAAACTCTTGTGTGCTAGACATAATGTAAAAAAATTTTAAGTGCATTGACAGAAAATCCCTGTAAGAGTCATGATCTCAATTCTGCAGATAAAAGATCAGAGACTTTGTAAAGGAGGTCGTGGTGGGAGTTTCCCCAAGGACACACAACAAGTTGATGGCATCTGACCTCAGCCCCTGGTACAGACAGACGTTAGAGGCCTGAGTGCAGAGTGGACCGTATCATACAAATCTTGGCTCTAAGTTTACGGTTCCATGACCTTCAACACTGTCACTTCATCGTTTCTGAGCTACAATTTCCCCACCTGTAAATGGGAATAATGCTGATTTCAGAGTTAGAAAAGAAGAAAACGCGTGAAAGCTCTCACCTTATTGCTAGCAGTGATGAACTTTGAACTCACCCTGCACTGAATCCCAGGGAAAGACCTACCCGCATCAGGAGTTTCTTTCTCTTCCATCCTCAGCTTCCTGTCAAAATCAAAATCTTGTCAAAATCCCTACCCTCTTCACAGGGAGCACTGCGTGGACAGGAGGTGCACCACAAGGACAGGAGGCGCACCGCGAGGACAGGAGGCGCACCGCGAGGACAGGAGGAGGCACCGCGAGGACAGGAGGCGCACCCAGCGTGGACAGGAGGAGCACCGTTTGGACAGGAGGTGCACCGCGTGGACAAGAGGAGCACCGCGTGGACAGGAGGTGCACCACGTGGACAGAAGGAGCACCGTGTGAACAGCAGGTGCACCGGCGTGGACAGGAGGTGCACCGCGTGGACAGGGAGGTGCACCGCGTGGGATAAGAGGCGCACCGCGTGGACAGGAGGAGCACCAGCGTGGACAGGAGGAGCACCGGCGTGGACAGGAGGCGCACCCAGCGTGGACAGGAGGAGCACCCAGCGTGGACAGGAGGCGCACGCGTGGACAGGAGGAGCACCGCGTGGACAGGAGGAGCACCGCATGGACAGAAGGAGCACCGCATGGACAGGAGGTGCACCGCATGGACAGGAGGCACACTGCGTGGACAGGAGTGGTATTTGTATTATCAAGTTATTCCATGTTAAATCAGATCACACAAATGCAAACAGTACATTGATAAGTTTTCGAGTCTACCTCTCTCTCTGAAAAAAATGTACTAAATAAACCTCTGATACTTTATTTTTTTTTTGGGTCACACCCAGCGATGCTCAGGGGTTACTCCTGGCTCTGCACTTGGGAATTACTCCTGGCGGTACTCGGGGAGACCAGACAGAATGCTAGGGATCGAACCCAGGTCAGCGCGTGCAAAGCACATGCCCTCCCACTGGTCTGTTGCTCTGGCCCCAAGCCTTAAAGAAAATATCTGGGCTCCCCTTGTCCTGCTTCCTACCCACATCCATAAAATAATACAACTGAATGTAACTATGCAGTCAATTCCATTTGAAAAGCAAAATCTAGCAGGAACATAAGTGAATAAACTGCGGATGTATCTGAATTGGTATAAAGATTCTAGAGAAAATTGACTTCTATTTTTGGTTTGATCCTTGGCTTGAGGGAAATCTGAATATTTTAGCCTTAATTGACTTTATGGCAAAGACCTAAACCAAATCCTTACATTTTTTTTATGGATACAACTTCAGAGAAACTGCTCCCAAAGAGGTTCTGAAGACCCCAAGTGTGTGGACCTGATGGTTTGGGGGCTCAGAGCCAGAGGTGCTCTGGAGGCTGTCCAGGCCACACCCCAGTGTGTAGAGTGGGCTGGGGTGTGGGATCTTGCATGGCCCTAGCATGAACATGCACCTTCTGAGTCTTCATCACAGATAGATAACGTCTTCTAGATAGATAGTACTATTTTATCTTCAGGGTGTTCTGTTTTGTTTTATTTTACCAAAGAAGCCTGATGCATAATGTTGGGAGACCAGAGCCTCCTCTAAGGACCCCAGGAACGAGCACCCTAGGCTTCCAGTGGGAGAAGCCATTTATAGACATAACAGGACAAGATCGTTTTAGAAGCTTGCACATATATGGGAGAGTCTCCTAGCTGAAAAAGTAATTTTTTGAAGCCAATTTGCTCAGTTGAACCTGAAAATGTTCTGGCTTTTAATCTCAAGGTACCTTTTATGACATTAAAACCTGAGAACATGTGTTATTTGGCCTGGGGAGGAACGCAGCAACCCTAAATTCTAATCATTTCTTTCACCAATCCAAAGGAAATCTCTTAAGGCTTTAAAAGGTTGGGTTAACAACACTGAAAATATTTTTATTTTTCACACTCCTCTGCTTTTCTTGGTTCCATCTGGGACCAGCAGCCAGCAAGCTGAAATACCAGGAGAAAGGCAGTCCGCAAACATTCCCGGCCCAATGAGAGGCAGGAAATAGCAGAAAGCTCAGAAGGGCAGATTTTCTTCTCTGCGTAACAAGATTGCCGGGCTAATTTAATATGTTAACAAGTTTGCATAGGTATTAATCAATGTTAGTTGAGAATATCCAAGTTTTGAAACCTGTTAGGTTTTGTGTTCCAAAATTGAGAAGTCATCGTTAGTGTTATCATGTCGTTATTAATAGAAATGGGATCCTTTTTTGTTTATGTAACCACTCTCTGGGACTTAAAACCCTTTAAATAACATGACTATGGCAATTATTTGTTCTCCAAAGGTCTCATTAGGAGACCAGAGTTGAGACAGAAAGTTATGTGTTTTTCAAGACAGACATGATGCTGGTTTCAGTTCACTGACAAATGTAGCTAAATCTTTATTTAGTTATATGAATAAATGCAAGAAAAAGTAGGAGGAATAACAATTGTTTAAGGAAACCAAAATGATTTAGGAAGAATGTGGAAAAAAACTCAATATTTTCTGCACATAAGTAAATTCAACAACTCAAAGTTCTCCAAATATGGCTTCAGAAAGCTCTGGAGAAGCCAGAGCCAACTCTCATGAGTCAACAAAATAAAAATACCTTAAGGGGATGATTTAATAGCTAGTTCCCATTCCTGGTTGTAATAGAATAGGCCTCATTTATTTAATAAAAAATCTAGAAGATGTTGTGAAATTGGGCTTTGTTTGATGCTTTGGACATTTTCACATACTCTTTGTAAAATATGAGAGACCACAGGGAAAATAATCATTTGCAGCAGCAATTCTGAGTCATGAGGATTTAGAGGCCATGGAAACCAACAAGACTAAACTTTCACACCTTCCCCAAAGAGCACAGAAGCACAATGAACTTACTCCACAACGAGCATGCGCACATTAAGATGTTTCTTTGTACGGGGTCTTTTCAGGATGCATAGGTATTAGGGATAGGTCTATGCCTGCCACGCCTTTACTCTTCTATAGGCCATGGGTGAGATGCCTTGTTAAAGTTCAGCAACCTCCGCCTTTCAGAAATGTACAGTGCCCTGTGGGAATTACAGACAGTAACTGAGTGCTAAGTGCTAAGAAAACGATAGGAACAGGATGTGGGGTGGTAAAGAGGATTCAGGAAAGTCTATTTCCTTATCTAATAACTCATGTATACCTCAACCCATGTAGAACCAAAGAGGAGCAGGCAACGGAATCATGTGACCTCGCTCAATGCACATGAGTGCAGCTGTCCCTGGGTAGACCTTTGGGACATCAATGAAAGAAACATGAAGATGCATTCTCCAGTTCCCAGATAAGCCCCTTTGGCTTCTCCCAGAGTACTTTCCAAGTACCATAACTCATTTATGCTATGACTTCCCGTTTCCTCTACCTAACGCAGCCCTGAGGGAAAGCCAAGCTAGGTATTTCAGGCAACTCCCGACACTTCCCAACAATATGGCCTCCAACGTTCAAACTCATCTGGTGCTATCTTTTCTCAAAACTTCTATGTTTGCTCACAATTTCTAAATCTAACGGTTCCCTTTCCCTAATAATGCCATGACAAAAAGCGAATGATTCCAGAGAATGTTAATAAGGGTTATACCACCCTCATAAGCAGTAAGTTCTCCCATCCACCTTCTGGCTGCATTATTATCTCATTGAATGTGCATGGGAGGTAGGATGCAGGCAAATCTGAATCCAAGCAGGAACGTGGTAATGTAGTTAGTGATAACGGGGTCTTCATGCTCAAAGCTGCCCGTGCATGAGCTCCACAGGTAAAACAAACATAAGAAGAGAAGACAGAA
Organism: Cryptotis parvus; assembly: GCA_021461705.1. Classification (NCBI taxonomy): domain Eukaryota; kingdom Metazoa; phylum Chordata; class Mammalia; order Eulipotyphla; family Soricidae; genus Cryptotis; species Cryptotis parvus. The sequence continues at coordinate 38,572 of JAJIBD010031852.1, forward strand.
GTACATTTTGATGAGCTAGTGCATATAATCTGATGTAATTAGGCTAAATGCAATTAGACTGATGTCTCTCTTTCTAACACATTTTTCTTTGTGAACTTGCTTCTGCTTCCTAGGCTAGGATTACAGGAAGTGAAGACGCTTTGGAAGTCAATATAGTTCTGGAATTTAATTTTTTTTAATACTGGTAAACTGACAGTTCTTCTAATTAGCAATGAGCTTTAAATTTTTACCTGCCATCCTAATATCAGGTCCAATCCTACTTGTAAGACAATACACTGAGTGAGGATTATGATGCAGTAGGGAAACATTTGCCTTGTTTAGACAGGGGAAATGATAATTATAATGGAATTTGAATGTATCTCCCTAAAGTTGGCACCAAAGGAGAAGCATATTTAAGAAACTGCTTGTTTAGTTTACTGTTCTCAGGTAAGCTTTTCTTATTCTTTTATTGACCACACCCTAAAAGCACAAAAAATCTCTCTCAGAATAGCTAAGCTAGATAGTGAGCTCAGTCTCTCAAGGGCTGGGGGAGGGCGGTGAATTTTTTCCCTGGTATATGGTTCCTTTGTGAACAACATTTGCAGTGATGCCTTTTAAGCCAGCTGTGACTTACATTTTTGCAGAACTCTTGTAAATATTTACATGCTCTACTGTATCAGAAAACAATCCTGAATTTTTTGATAATAGAACTTTATCAATATAAAAGGTATATTTTTAGATTACTTGATCATTCCATAACCAGAGAAAAAGGAGGCAGAAATGTACTCTTCCTGACATAATTCCCAGAATTCCCCAGAAGAAAATAATTGAATGTTTGATCCTAGAGACCCCTGGCATCTTTTGTTATTGGGAGTGATTGTATTTAACTTTGCCTTGTGAAAAGATAGTTATTGAGGCTGTATCAATAAAGGTTAAAGACTATTCTTTATTTAACACACTTTTCTGCTTGCAACTAAAGAAACCAAGAAAAAGAATGACTAACTGAAAAGAGAGGCAATAAATTCAGATGCTATGAGAGAAATGGAGGATGTCTTATACTTCCCAGATTACATGGTTCTTGGTCACTATCCCACTGGATGAATAGAGCCTTAACAGGCAGAACAAACAGGAAAGACCTCCAAGAGAAAGAATAAAGGAATGGAGGAATGCAAGAACAAAGTTTTTAAGACTGTTGAACTTGCAAATGTCTGAAAATGGTGGGTCCATCTGGAGGAAATAGTCAGGATGAGTGGGTAGGTCATGGAGTCTGTATCAGATGGCTGTGGAGATGGGTGTTTCCATTCAGATGGAGCATCAAGGGGCTGGAGGTAGGATAATAAGTGACTCAGATTAAGAATTTAGAAAGATGCCCCGGTGGTGAAAGGGCTTGGAGCAGGCCAGCCGGCAAGGGTGATTCTTGGAGCCCAGATACCAGGACGACTGGAAAGAAGTGATAGATGTTAGAAGGGAAGCTGAGACAATGAGGGAGAGTAGCTGTGGTGTGTGTGGCTGGATAGAATGAGAAAAATTTAACCGGTGAGGTTTCCAAGAAACATGAACTCCTGGAAACCTCACAAGCTCTATACGGACCAATGGAAATTGAGGCAGAGCAAGGGGAATGGCAGAGACGGGACACCAATCCCAGCACTCATAGTCAGGAAACTTTGTTCTAAACTCCTTTCCCCAGGTACTCTGTGCTGTGCTTGGGAACTACATTGTAGACTCTTACCTGAAAACACTTTCAGGTAAATAGAGGCAAGAAGACGTATGAGTGGAACAGGGAAAGATGTGTCACCACCCTTAGTTCTGTTCATTTATTTGTTTTTATTTAATTTTTTATTGAATCACCACAAAATAGACTATCACAAAGCTGTTCATGATAGGGTTTCAGTCATAGTGTTCCAACACTCACTCCTCCACCACTGCGCTTTTCCTCCCACCCCTACTTGGCCCCTTACAACCTCCCTCTATGGCAGATACTTTCTCCCTCTTCTCTGTCTCTCTTTCTTTTGAACATTGTGATTTGCATATAGACACTGAAGGGTTATTGTGTACATCCCTTTACCTACTTTCAACAAACTTAGTTCTATTCAAAGCAATGTCTGAGTCTGATACCCGACTGGCCGTGCTCATAACTGGAAGAGTCTTGCCACTGGGCTGACTTCATGGGAAGTGCTCCCTCCCTCTTATATTAAAGACCAGCATCTCCCCCAAGTCCTTCCTCTTTCACCATTCAGTTGATTCCTGCCTCTTCACACCTACTCTCATGACTCTGCAGATAGAGAAATGCCTATCACACCACTGCTCTATTAGCGTCCTTCATTCCATCTCCAGCACTATTTGACTGATCTAAATAACAGGCGAACTTATGGAATCGGCTAAATAACTAAATCTGGAGCCTTTCCACTTCACTTCTATAGAATTGGGCAATGTAGGGTAGTGGTTAAGGGTTTTAGCTGGGAATCAGCCAGACCTTGCCAGTTCTATGAATAGTCAAATTTAGCAGAAAGGAATTAGGCTGAACAGTTATGAGAATTTCCAACAAAAAAATAATTATATATAGCATACATACAGATATATGTGTATTTAGTGTACTTTTCTATTTTCATATTTCTAGAAACATACTTCTACCCCCAAATCCATGTACTATTTTTCTGGACTCAACTTAATGGCTCATCTAACGTGGTACACTACAAACAGGAATAATAAAAGTCATGAATGGTGACCATGATTGACAGTGGCCATAGAGTACATTAAACAGTCCCCGTTAAGCACAAGGAACATGTTTAATCCACAATGATTGTCATTCCTATTGTTATTCTGGGGTGAAGCTGGAAAAGTGGGAGGGAACGTGCTGCCCTGACCCTCCTGATAACATTTCAAAATGCCTTCGAATGGATAGAAAGGGAATGAGGGTGGTTCTGGCAAAGCCACCTGTGTGCTCTCAAAAATGGAAACAAAAAATCTAATTTAAATTTTTGCTTTTTCCCCAGGAGGAACTTAGTAAACAGCACTTATTTTCCAAGATAATTTTCATATATGTTTCTAATTCTCTGCCCACAAGCTACCTGCCAAGCATTTCTATATAGAAGAGGAAGTTGCAGGCACCGGGCCTTTATCATTAAAAATAAAGTGGAAGTGGGATGAGGTAGAGCTCATTAATCTTTCCCTACTTCCTTGGGAAGAATTTGGCAAAAAAAATAGATTGTTCCATCTCAGCCAGCCATCTTTGAAGGCTATTTGCCCTAGGTCAATTACATCTTATCTTTTATCAGATATATTTATCTATACCAAATCATTAACGAATGAACTGGTTTCTTTGGGTAATGATCAGGGGTGTTTGGAATGGGAGAATATTTAGATGGCTGGTATGGGTACTACTGAAGAAAACATCTGGTTCTTTTTTTCTTCAATCAATGTGCACCCAGAAGGGCCCCCAACTCAAAAATGATCCTATTTCATGTCACTTATGTGCCTTACAGTTTGACAAATTTAACTTGTAAGAATAAGTGATTCCATGTTCAATTTACGTTGATCCCATTTTCATCCAAACATCCAAAGGGAGAGCACCATTATGGATTGATAAAAGCTGCTGATTGATCTATTGATTTCCAGACCTTAAATCTCCTAGGGAAGTCTTTGTAAAGTTCGTGTTCATAAAATTCTTGTTCTGCCACAAAAGCTCCCAGTGGATTGTGTTTCTCAACTACAAGGAAAATCATCAGGGACAAACCCAGAAAATGTTTCTTTAGTATACACTAGGCAGGAGGGCCTTCCAAATTCAGTCTCAATCTGGTTTCTTCAAAGGTTTATTTTTATTTCATTTTTGAAAACTTTTAATTTGAAGAGGGGGAAGGAACCCTTTAAAGCATAACAACCCGCAGTGATGTAAGTGCCTTTCTGTCTCATATATAATCATGTCTGTTTGGGCGTGCTGGGTGTCATGTCCAGGGCTACGGTGCCACATTGAGAACAATATTGAACTAAATAGTTTTGACAGAACAGCCAGACCTTTTCTTGGGGCTCCTGCTATATTGCATATCTGCTTCTTTGTACACAACAGGGTGAGCGCGTGATGGAAAGCACAGAGTTCAATTGTGGTTAGAGTCCAAAAAAGAACCATCAATGGAACCTCTTTACTGATTGGCACTAATGCCCAGAGACAGAGTACAGATGACTGTATTTTCTATGTTGTCAGGTATAAGAAAAAGCAAGATCATTTTTCTAAAATGCAAACTCTCGTCAATAAATGCTGCAGGTTCTGTTCATGCAGATTAATGTCAACCCAGGTGGGTTAGGCTGAAAGGAATTTGTTTCTCTCTCCTATTGCCTTCTGGAGGTAGTTTACGGGTAGTGAGTTCGGGAGGGAAGTCTAGGCACCCTTTTCCCCAGTGTGTTGTGCATTTATTGACAAGCAGCTCATTTTTTCTGGCTGTGTAATCTACTGATGATTGGCCGAGACTTTAACCTGATAATACTGCGTCTGTGCTGCTGTCCCAAGCCTTGAGCCCAAGCTCAGCTTGGGATTCAATGTGTCTACAGCAAACAGAAGAGGGTCTGTGTTCCCCAAACAACAAAACCTACCAAGGGAAAGAGAGGCTGGGAGAAGGAGAGGCGGAATCTGTCAAAACCAGTGGAGATTTTTCTGGGCTACAGAAGAAGGATGAGATCTGTGGCTCATGGGTGATGGGAGACACAGCAGAGAGATGCAGAGAGGATGCGAGAAAAGACAACAGACAGGACAAGGGTGGACGCTGAGACAGCCGCACTCCACATAGATGCTCATTTGGTTTCACGGAAGGATCCTGATCCCCATTCTTGGAACACTGGGGCTCCATGTACTGTGTAGGACCACACAGGTGTTCACAAGGACCAGCAGCCTTACCCAGTGACACACAGATGAGAAGACAAAGTCCCATTGACTGACAGGAGCGGTTTCACCCAACCCCCCCCCCAGTGTTCAACTTCATTTTTCCCCCTTTCTCAGAGACCACCACCTAGGAAATTTGATATCTCTCCACTCTGGGTTTGAAATATTCCTATTTTGTACAGAGGTTAACATTTTTTTTCAGTTAGAGTTTGCAATCTAGCAAAACAAGGCTAAATTTACCTGGTGAGCATATTGTGTTTCATTGGCATGGTGCTACTTAAATTTTAGTGTTATTTCTTTTTATTTATTTTGGCATTTTGGGTCACATCCAGCAAGGCTCGGGGGTTATTCCTGGTTCTGCCCTCAGGAATCACTCCTGGCAGTGCTCAGGGAACCATATGGGATGCCAGGGATCGAACCTGGGTCAGCAACGTGTAAGGCAATGCCCTGCCCTCTGTACTATTGCTCAGGCCCCTATATTTCATTTTATTAATCAGAAGTTTTCTTAGAAAAACTCAGATTTCTGGCTTCTTTGGACACAAGCAAACAAGCAAATGACCTGGCCTCAGCAGGCTGCATTTCCACCGTATCCATCTTTCAGAACTAGAACATAAACGAGCTCTTTAATTCACCACAAGTCTTTCTCCCCCTATCTCTGTCTCTGGGTCAGCTTCCTTTGTTTGTGTGACTCGTGTGGTCTTTGTCAGCATATCCACCTGCAATTCTTTACACCAAACAGAACTGGATGAGTTAACTGGGACCTGGGTGAAGTTCAATTACTAAAAAGTGAAAAAACTGAATTCTAAAGCCAAAGCCAGAGTCATCGCATCTTTGCTGTTTCCTTTTGAGGCCACTCCCAGCAGTGTTCCACACTTACTCCTGACTCTGAGCTGAGGAATCACTGGGGCAGGACTCAAGGCATCATATGGGATGCCTGGGATCAAATCTGGGTCGGCACGCAAAGCAAGAGCCCCGCTCACTGTACACTCTTTCCAGCCTGGTAAGTGCAGTTTAGCTTATGAATTGGGGCGAGAAGCAAGGAGGTCAGGCTCTAAGTGGACAGGTATGGAGAGAGAGGACAGCAGGTAAGAGGAAGGGTCTGAGAGAGAGGACAGCAGGTACTTGCTGTCCATGAGGCCATCCTGGGACATTCCACATGATCTTCAAACACTGCCAAGAGTAATTCCTGAGCATTGCCAGGAGTGGCCTATCTCCCCTTGCCCCCCACAATAGAATCTAAGTTAAAGGACCATCCCCCAAAAGAATTTAAGTTAAAGGGTGCTGCAGAGTACTAATATGTTAGTCCATTATTAATCACATTAACATGCTAGAATTAAGACATCTGTATGTATTAATATACTATTTGATTGCTAGCTAACTAAGAGTCCTATCCTTTGAACTTGAACCAACATTATGTTTCCCTTCTCGCAGTTTCTGTGGGTCAGGAGTAGGAGAGCGATTTGTAGGTCACTTCTGCCTCAGTTGTCTCATGGGTTATAACACAGGAAGTAGCTGGAGATAGGATCGTGCCAGATGTTGCTCACTCACAGGTCAGGCACCTTTGGAAATTCTCTAGCTGCAACGACTGGGCTCCTTGTGGATTTCTCTCTCTGAGATCTCTCCACTTAACCTCCATGCAGTGTTCAAGGAACCCAGTGAAGATGCCCAGGTAGAGCCAGGAGGAAGCTGCGTCCTCTCAGGACAGCCTGACTTCGGCTGGCGTTTCAGAATCGTGAGCCCTCACCTAGACTGGAAGGACCCTCCAACAAACAGCACGGTCCAGAGGGCATCTGGAATGGGAGCTAGAGACGGGCCAGAGCTCATCTTTTGGAAAATGAAATTCGTTATTAACAAAATCTGGGAATAAGTTCAGAAACCCAGAAACTCAGAACAGGAAGAAAAATAAATCAGGCTTCTGATAAAAACAGGAAATGACAGGGTGGGTGTCCGGAGACTGAAACATCTGTGGGCATGATTGATTGGGTTTGTGTGTACCTGCTCCTGGCCCAAACCGCCCTCCAAGTTCCGAGGTGCACTGGCCCAGTTCCCATGCTGCTGGCGGACATGATTCACAGTGCCCTGATCCAAGACTAGTGCTGATTCTGTGAGTGCAACCAGCGTTTTTGCCTCTGCATCCCTGCTCTGGTCTCAGATGTTCCTGCTGTTGACTCAGTCTGTGCTCCTGTGTGCCTTTACAATTGGGACAGAATTCTCCAGGAGGGCAGCTTTACACCACTATTTATGCACCTTTCTCAAGCATGGTAGCTGGCTTTTTACATACATAATATGTATATAAAATAATATGTATGGAAAGATCTTATAGATGTTTGAGGGTGCTAGGATTGAACTAGGACCAATCACACCAGAGCAAATAAGTGCCTTGCCCACTGTACAATCCTCCAGCTCCTTGGGAAAATATTCTAATTGTGAGAGTAATATCAAAGTATGACTTTCTAGGGAACTTTGGAAAATATGTTTACATATATATGTATCCACACAGCAGAGCCTGGCAAGCTACCCGTGTTGTATTTGACATGCCAAATACCAGTAACAATTATAGACCTTATTCCCATGACTCAATTGAATGGTTTGAGGCTCTTTATGTTCCTGGAGTGGAAAGATGGCCTTGGGCTATCTCGCATGTGACAGGACGTATTGAGATGTTACTGGTGCCCACTCGGGCAAATTGATGATCTACGGGAAGACAGTGATACAGTGATATATATATATATATATACATACATACATATACTATATATAAACTATATATACCATCTATATGTAGTATATATACATTATTATATTTTATATATAATATAAATATATTATTATATGCTATTATTTTAATATATAATATATTATAATATATTATATTTATATATAATAAAATTTATTATATATAAAATATACAAAGTATAATATTATATATTATTATAGTATTATTTTAATATAATAATTTAAATATATTTTAAAATATAAAATAATATGAAATATTATATCACTGTATCACTGTCTTCCCGTTGTTCATCGATTTGCTCGAGCGGGCCCCCAGTAACATCTCCATATGTCCTGTCTCATGCTAGTAGAGCCTAAGGGCATCTGCTTGCTCCAGGAACATAAAGAGCCACAATCCATTCCGGAATGAGGTCTATAATTGTTACTAGTATTTGGCATATCAAATACAACACGGGTAGCTTGCCAGGCTCTGCCGCAGGTAGCATAATCTTGCAGTCATCTCTAATTCCAGCATGAAATATTATATAGTAATATTTTAATATTATTAGTATAATTATTAAATGTAATATTATATATTATATATGTATATTATATATTATATGTATATAGTATATATCTTATAATAAATATAAATAATATAATAATATATATGAAGTATATATATATATAAAGAGAGTGAAGTTATAAGAAGGCTGTTATTAGTGTCTGTTCCACACAGTTACAAATTTCATTTTTTGTAAATGTGAAATTTCAAGATCTATTCTCTAACACTTTCAAATCGACACTATGGTATGAATAACTAGAGGTACCCAGCACAAATGCTACAACATTTAACATTTTTTATTTTTGTTTGCTTGATTTTGCGCCACCCCAGCAGTACTCAGGGATCAGGCCTGATAGGCTCAGCGTATCTATCTCATCTGGTACTTGGGATTAAAACTGGTTTGGCCACATGCTAGACACTGGTGAAGAGAGTGCCCTCCCTGGTGGACTTTGCTCTGGACCAATGTTAACATTTTTAACACTGTCATTACACTTTTAGATTTATCAAATTCATCCCAGGCTCTCTAGTTGAAAGAAGGGACTTTATAGTTGAAAGAATGGGTATAAATGCCTTAATATCTCATCTGCTAAATGAAATAGAATAGTCTAGGCATCCTAAAAACTAAATTTCATTACCTCAAAAATGCCTACCATCTGAGTTTGATTATTTAGGCTTAAAACTCAAAATTTGAGTACTGACCCAAATTGCCACCTAAATCTTTATTTTACTCTGCAAATGCTTTTTGTGGCTAGTGTAAAGATGAATGGAATCTGAAAGTGGCCATTAAGATTACTACATCATGATGGAAACTAGGGTCTACTAAATAAATCTAAACCCCTCCATAAATTTTAAAAAAGATTTACTGCTCAAAAATAAAAATATAAATCACTCTCATTTTCAACATCACAGCCGCTGACGGTGATATTCAGTGTGGTGAGAGAACACTATATTATTCTAGATATAGTACTACATCTAAATTTCCCAGATAGTCTCAACTGCCCAGGGATTTACTACCTCATGTACTTGCCAAGATAGAGGGTATTTCTGCATAATTCCTGAAGCTCTAAATGCATGGAACATTTAATATGTGTAGTGAATCCAGCAGGAACAGTTATTGACATGAATTATGATTTTTGCACCAAACCACTGAAGGCCCAATTAGAAAATTGATCACACTTAAGGAGTCTGTCTCACTTCTCTCTCCTATTTACAGAAAATGATCTGGCACCAGCAACCTATAACTGCAACAGAGACTCGTAGGCCCAGAAGACCAGACCAAACAGCCTTTGAACCCTTATAGACAGCTAACAGAGAGCCACTTAAAGTTGTTTATGTTTGGGGGGGCCATGTCCATCTGTGTATGGGGTTTGCTCCCAGCTTTTTGATGAGGAATCACTACAGACAGTGCTCAGGGAACTATAAGTAGTGTAGGAGAATACAGGGGGTGGCCACGTGCAAGCCTTACCCTGCCAGTACTATCTCTCCAGCCCACTGGAGGCTTTTTGAACAACGTGACTGAGGGACAGATACAGAGTAATAATCTCCCTCATACTGGGACATATAGAAGGACAGTTACGAAGTAATTTTCCTCATATTGGACTTACAGAAGGACAGAGACAGAGTAACCTCCCTCATAACCTCCCTCAACCAGACTCATACTGGGACTTACAGATACACAGGGAGGTTGCCACCAAGGGCAAAGGCAACACAATGAGGGAGCTGATCCACACAACTGAGTTGGGATGTTTAAAGACAGTGGCTCTAACAAACAGAGTAAAGGAAGAAATAAAGGAAGGGGCTTTGAGCTCCTTGCAGAATGGAGATGGTGAGAGGTAGGGTGCTGAAATTATGTGCATGTATTGTAAATCACAGAATGTCAATCAGTTAAAACAAATAAGTAAAGCATGAACCATAGAAACTCTTGGAAATGAAAGTACTAAAATATTTTAAAGGACATTTAAGTTACAGCAGATGTACTATTTGAAATTCCTTCTTCTTCTTAATGTAATGGATATTTTTCTTCCCCTATCTGTAAGTATACAGAGGGTGAAAACATCTGAAAAAAGGTCACAAAGTTTTAGTAGTTAAAATTTGCTAGCTAAGAAGTTTTAGGTAAATTTTTCTTCTCTTAACTACATATCTTTTTATTAATTTTAATAAACTGAAAGTGTGTTACTTGCCTAATGTTTAAGTATATTTTTATTAAAGACAGATAATCAACTATTTCATCTTTCTCTGAAAAAAATAAAACAAAGTTACCGCTCACTGTTAAATGTTCTTTAATTGATCATTTTTTACAAATTGCTCTTCCTCTTCACTGCTAGGAAAAGTCTCAGGCTAGCCAGGAGCTGCAGCCGCATGTACAAAAGATTCTCAAACCCGTGATATACATCTTAGGTGTTTCAATGCCAAAGATTAAAGAAATTTCAAAGAAGCCACCAGAAGGTTGAATTATTGAAATGCTAATGAAGACATGCCCTCAGAGAAAATTGCAGGGAGTCCTCACAGTTTCCAAGGCTTCCTCTGAAAGACCTTTGCAGAATAAACATACTATTCAATTTGTGCTCCTCAAAAAGGCTGCTGGAATTTGAACTGGTGTTCCCAGGAAGTATGTCAAAACACAAGTTATATCCCTGACCCATTTGGCTACAAAGATCCATGTATCTACAACAATAGCAAAAATGTTATTTCATTTCAGAACAAATTAGTTGATGAAGCCAGTCTACAAATATATAGGGTGCTAGAATGGATTAGATTGATCTGACCAGGAGGTAAGTTTTGTATGATACTGACATGAAAACTTGGTATCTCTAGGTATTTTAAATGAGCTTTATAATGATGGAGCCTCCCAAGGAACAAATACGTTTCCTATGTATCTCTTAACTATCTCGGTGGTAAAGGTAATTATACACCATTTTTAATCCAATAGAAAACAAACAAATATATGAAACCAAGATGAATATAAAGTGATCTCTAGACAAACTTTTAAAATATTATATGTGTGAATATATAGTATATATAGTATATGTATGTATGGATATACATATATATAATATTTACATATTATATATATATATGACCCTGGGTGATATTTGTATACAGATGGAAAAACAGGTGAGATGTTCATGTGCAACATATGATATGCATAAACGTATACAGTCTTAAAAGATACTTATCAGGCCAAAATTTACCATATATCATCATAATTAAAATTCCTAGGCATTACTAAGTTTGCATATTTTTCATGTTCTCTTATTAGTTTGACCTCAAAAATTATTTGCATGTCATGATATAACAATCAGAGAAAATACAACCTTTTGTGTCATTCTTGGAACACAAGAGAAGGAAGATCAAATACCTTGACCCCCCATTACTGGTAGTTTTTCATGTATAATTAGATATTTGTAAAAGCCGTCCTGCTCAGCAGTGGAAGGTGTCATCTAATTCGCATGTAGTATGCTGAGGCATTCACATGTCACACGGCCATAGACTCTAGGCCACAGGCAACTATAAATTCTGCAACAGCCAATTCTTGAAACATTTGAAACAGAGAAAGTTAGAATTATGATGAAATGAGAATCTTATTAACCCTCAGGGAGGGGGCAATTCATGCAACTACAATGAAAAAGGTTTCTGACAGTTCCCTGTACGTTTTGTCTATTTTAATAAAACCATGTAGTGTAAAACTGCTGTTAGGCTGTCTACGGCATGACTCTAAGCACATACTGCTCAAGCTTCTTAGACCAGGAAGCAATGCTGGGTTAGAATTTCAGTGACCTGGGATGCTTTTTCATCTCACTTCCCTTTGTTGTCCACAGGGCAAGGAGTCACATGCTTTTTTAGTTTCAGTGTCCACCAGGTGGTGAACTGACTTAGCGGTGGTGCTTGCACACTTGGTTGTAGATCGCACACAGTGATCTCACACATACCATGTTGCCACTGTGCTCGGCATAGGAGTCAGCGCTGAAGACTGAACTTGCATCCTCATGCCTGCAAGACAGACCGCCACTTGGTCACATACCTGGACCCCGGCTCCGACACTCATTTCTTAACAAGGTGCTTTACATGACACAAACTCATAAAATTCATTTCTGGCTTTGCCAAATGAATAGTTTCAGAACCTTGCTCTTGGTTAAGCATGGCTGATGACAGTGACAAATAGGCAGCCATTACAGAGAAACTGCCATGAATAAACAGCAAACAGCCTCCAGATAAGGCTCGCTGATCTAAATTTAGGATCTACATTACAAGGGAAGGCAACGTGCAACTGCGGGGTGTGGCTGTGCTCATAATAAAAACAAAACTCTAGTGTCTTGGTGTCTTGTGTTTTAAGAAATTCTATTTCAGGGAACACAAATGTCCAGTCAGCATACAGGAGAACACGAAGCTATGTGATTCCAAAACTTACTTAGACACATGCAAATTCAACACGTGAGCCATTCCTCCAGCTCAGCATTTATTGATTTACCCATTCATCCATTAAGCTAAAAATGTATTGAACTGTGAGCTAGCAGGGATTATGGGTGAGGCCAGGGAAGGGTATGATGTTACAGAAAACACAGTCAGAGCAGGCAATCATGCAGGAAGTCTGGTGGAACCTATTTTGGTGTCTGACAGAAGAGAGAACATTCTAAATTTGCCTGGTGATGTTGAGAATGACCCCAGAGTGGTGACGCTGAAAACTGAGAGTTACAAGATGAGTAGAAATTTACCCATGAAAATCAATCAAAAGAAGAGCATCCCAGGCAAAGAAAATAGTATGAGACTGAACCTTAAAAGAAAATTGACTATGAAGAACTAATTAGCAAAGGTCATCTGGGGGTGAAAGAACAGCATCATTTAAAAAGACAGCAGCAAAAAGATGCTTGTGCTTCCCTGCACAGACTCCACCACCATAGTGCTCACCCCATGTGTCGGCGAGATGGACCACAGCTCACTGAGATATTGATCTCCTTAGCCTTCCTGGAGTCAGTCAGCTAAGTCTGGGTGGTCAGAGACCCCAGGTCCGTTACCTCTGACCAAGAAAAGCTTATCCATTTGTTCAGGAGCACTCTACAAACATGGTCGGACTTGTCATGAGTGGAGAAGGTTGCCCTCAGTGGCAGACCAGGCTGAAGAGCACACTCTAGGCAGCAGAGAATCCCTACGAAATGGGAGTCATCACATAAAGGGAGAGAAAAGAACCTGAGAGACTGTTGGCTGAGCCCAGGAAAGATAATGCTGATAAGTCACCCACCCATCTTCCAAATGAGGGAACTCAGTCTTTTCAACTGGATCACTCACCCTGTAAAATAGAGCTCATGTTCAACAGCAAGACTTATTTTCAGAATGTAAATCAGGACCAAAGATCTAATTCTCACAAAGAAGCATTCCAGTTGGGGGCCTGGAACAGTAGCAGAGTGGGTAGGGCCTTTGCCTCACACGTGGTCAACCCAGATTCCATCTCTGGCACCCCATATGATCCCCCAAGTACCGCCAGGAGTGAGCACTGAGTACAGAGCCAGAAATAAACCCCAAGTACTGCTCGTTGTGTTCCTACCCTGCGCCCCCCCACACACACACACACTGAAAGCAAAGAAGTACCTAGCTATAAAGGAGGGTATTTAGGGAGCTGGAGAGATAGTACAGTGGGTAGTGTATTTGCCCTGCACATTGCTGACCAGACACCACCAGGCTGATCCCTGGAATCTCATATGGTCCCTGGAACCCCATGGGGACTAATCCATGAGCACATCCAGGTGCGGCCCAATTTATTTTTAATTTAGAAAGTGTAGAAAAAGAAGATATTTAAATCTAGTAGTTGTGATTAGGCTCACAAAATTACCTTTGCAGGCAATGAAAATTAAGCCAAGATTCTACCCACATTTTTGGAATTATAGCAGGTTTGTTTCAAAGTCAACACACTACTGAAAGACTCATGAGCTCTTATGGCCTAGTCTATGTCCTGATCGTCTATGAGAATGCTCTTGACATATGTCAGAACGTAAACTCCACAACAGTGGTAATTTGGTTTTTCTGGTATATTGGTTCTCACTGCCTATAAGACTAATGCCTGACCCTTGTTGGCAAATAAAATAAATCAAATGAGGGAATGATATTAGGAGTTGGCCTGTAAATACCTGCCGGCTCCACTCTTCAGGAATCTGTTCGCTTACCTTGGGAGGGATCACTGTATCACTGTATCACTGTCTTCCCGTTCATCATTGATTTGCTCGAGTGGGCCCCAGTAACATCTCCATATGTCCTGTCTCATGCTAGTAGAGCCCAAGGCATCTGCTTGCTCCAGGAACATAAAGAGCCTCAATCCATTCCGAATGAGGTCTATAATTGTTACTGGTATTTGGCATATATATCAAATATCAAATACAACACGGGTAGCTTGCCAGGCTCTGCCGTGCAGGTAGCATACTCTTGTAGGCATCTCTAAGTCCAGCATTTATTGATGAACCGCCGGGCTGTGATAGGCTGGTCTGCTGGGTGGAGGTCTGACGAGAGAGAAGTCCGGATGTGGAAAATGGAGGCCCTCGTGGAGTGGGGGGGCATCTGGCTTGTTGCAAGGCTCTGCTGAGGTGGTGGGCCAGGGCTAGAACCCACCATCCCTCCCGGGTGCCTCGTGAGCGGCTAGTCACAGGGAGAGCCAGTAGCAGCTTTGCCCCATGTCTGCGTAGTCTCTCAATAATAAGCTCAAAAGGGCCAACCTGAAGGCAGCAGAAGTTCTATTTTTACTGAGTGTATGTATATGTATGTATATGTGTATATATGTGTATGTGCACATGGGCATATGTGTATACAACATGTATATGTATAAATACATAGAGTGACAAATAAGGTATCTATATACATGTATAATTTAGTTGGTTTTCACATTATTTAAATGTAATAAAATAAAGGGCTATCAAATAGTATAAATAGGTAGTTGCCTTTAAAATTATAAAAAGGTACTATTATGAACCTTGTATAATACAAGATTAGCAAGAATTATGAGTTACTCAATGAAACCTAATTGAAATTAAATAATTAAATATTATATTTACATAACTCATAGTTGTATATTATATATGTACACAAAGAGGAATATGATGAAAAACAGAAATCAGTTCCACTTCAAAGCTTACTCAGGACTGCAGGCAGTGTCAAACATCTGAAGATGTGGCTGGGAGTGAAAACAGCAGCTAAGGAAGGAATATGCAACAGAGAGAAATGAGGAAACCCAAGAGACAAATCATTAGCAGGGCCCTTGACAGCAGCCAGGCTGTACAGCACAGTTTCAAGGTAGATGGTAAGCCACTGGCACGGCAATTTGGGAGAGCATGTGGGGATGAGGAAAGAGAGGGTAGGAATCCAGGAATAACAATGTAAAAATGGGTGAAGACTCAAAAAATTTGTTATCCTTAACACTCGTGGGTATTTGCAGAGACTGCTGGCATGGTTCAGGGGAATAAGGGTTATATATGCATTCACCAGGATCTGACTCTTCTACACTACAGCTGTACCAACACAGAGCCAGTGAAATGGACCATAGTATGGAAAATACAGTGTATGATTTAGTTCTGTCAACTTGTAAAGCAGACACAGATTTCTGCAGCTGCACTGGACGAGCAGAGATACACTGAGCTCATGAAGATGTCAATGGCCAACCATGTGTACCATGTTTTTCTAGGTCCAGACTTCTCTCAGGATTGTCCAGAATCTTCTGGAAATGCAAATTTTAAATTTAATTAATTGTTTCATTGTTTCTATAAACTTGCTGATTTAGCAGATGCAAGGCTACTTTCCATTTTTATCTCACATACTGCAAATAATCACACATTTTGCTGCTGGAATTCAATGACCGGGTGCTATACAGACTGCTAAGTGTGTTTTAGAATGTGTGGCACACACACCAGTTTGTGTTCTAGACTCCTCAACTTTCTTAGTTTCAAAGTCCTCCCTGAGCATACAAGCCACAGACTAAGGAAAGTATACAGATATTCTACTTCGTCAATTAGTAAAAGTTCTATTTTCTATTTCAAAGCACTTTTCAGTAATTATGTTGATCTTTTCCAAAAATTGAGTTTGATTCTATTTGTCTGGAAATTTTATATTTCCATCACTGTATCACTGTCACTGTCTTCCCGTTCATCATCGATTTGCTCGAGCGGGCCCCAGTAACATCTCCATATGTCCTGTCTCATGCTAGTAGAGCCCAAGGCATCAGCTTGCTCCAGGAACATAAAGAGCCTCAATCCATTCTGGAATGAGGTCTATAATTGTTACTGGTATTTGGCATATATATCAAATACAACACGGGTAGCTTGCCAGGCTCTGCCGTGCAGGTAGCATACTCTTGTAGGCATCTCTAAGTCCGGCATTTTATATTTCCATACTTTCCAAAAATTTAAAAAAAAGAGAGAGAAACAAGTAAGACAGCAATTGCTTACACCAAGTGCATACTACCTATTATTACATCCTGAGCTGAAAGTTTCAGGTGTGTTTCCTTCCACCCTGGCACCTCACTGTAAATGCCACTGACAAGAGCTTGCAGTCCTCCTGCTTTCTCATGACCACTGTTGCCGAGTCTCCAGGGGACTTTGCCATTGAGTTGTTGAGTGAGTCCTATAGTAACTAAGAGATTCAGCCATTGAGAGTTTCAACTGAGCTCACTTGGTTTTGGTTTTCTGAACAGATAGTCGAAGACCACTCAACTGACACCCTGACAGGCTGACAGACGAGGCAGGTTCTGGGTGCTGACTGGACCATCTTCCTTGCACAGCGTTTCCCTGGGGTTTCAAGAGAACTAACAAAAGAAGCTGTGACGCCTATGAGCCCTGGGCTCTGGAGTTCATACTCGTCAGTCTGCCACACTATAGACCAATGCAGGTGACATCACTGTATCACTGTCTTCCCATTGTTCATCAATTTGCTCGAGTGGGCACTAGAAACATCTCCATTAGTCCTGTCACAAGCAAGTGCAACCCAAGGGCATCTACTTGCTACAGGGACAGGAGGAGCCCAAAACCATTCTTCAGGTTATGGAACTGAGGTCCATAATAGTTACTAGTCTTTGGCATAACAAGTAAATAAAACATGGTAGCTTGCCAGGCTTTACTGTGTAGGTGGTATAGTCTCAGTAGAAGGCTCTCAACCCGAGCATTTACTGATGAAACTTAAAGGGGGAAGATCAGGTGACATGTCCGGTCTATACGGAAAGGTCTGGAGAGCCCATCTTTGTAGGAAAGGAGCAGCAAAGGGCCACGCAGTGGATGATGAGTGGAATTTTTATCTAGGGAAACAATTTGTGATATTCTATCTTTTAGCCATACATTACTCAAAAATCCTCAGACCTGTAAATCATCCTTAATCCTACCCCAGGACCTGCGAAAGTCTGGTCTCAGATACTACACGAAGCCCAAAGCTGACTAGCTTTTGTTCCATTTCTTATCTCACACAAATAAGTTTCTCTGCATAGTTTCCCAGGCCTTCAGAGTTTGGAAGAACCATAAGCTGTCCTGCCAGCCCCCAACCCAATATCACACATACAGCACTTAGTTAAAGGAGAGGGTATTTTAAGAAGAGTGAGAAGAGAAAGCAGAAGACATCATAAAATCCAAACATGGATGCCCAGGGGCAGAATGCCACCTCTTAAGACTTACTTCCTCCTTCTCCATCTCTAACCCGTCACTTTCCCTTGCACTTAGTGTCCACTCTCTGAACTATTGGGCTAAGCCCAAGAGGCCCTTCCTTTTCTGTAAGATACAACCCATGCTTACAAAGAAGCAGATTTCTCAAGGGCTGGAGTGATAGTACAGTAGGTAGGGCACATGCCTTGCATGGAGCCAACGAGAGTTTCATGTCCCAGCACCCCAATTTGGCCCCTCTGCGCCTGCCAGAAATGAGCTCTGAGCACAGAGGTAGGAGTAAATTCCAAGTCCAGCTGAGTGTGGCCCCAAAATAAAAACAGAAGAAAAATAAAGGCTCAAGTACTTTTCGCTCTCTGCTCTGTACCTACAGCAGATCGAAGATTCAGGGGCTTCTCCAAAGATATAACCTTTCAATATAAATCAATATCATTCCTTTGAAATTATTTCTGGAACTTTCATGGATCAAAAGTTTAATCTACTCCATAGGCTTACTATTTTTGTCAGAATTGGCCTCTAATTTGGAGACATGTCAAAATTTGGATGACGTGGGAGCTGGAGAGATAGTACAGCTGGTAAGACACCCATATGGCTCTATGAGTACTGCCAGGAGTGATTCCTGAGCACAGAGCCAGGAGTAAGCCCTGAGCACAGCCGGCTATGGTTAAAAAAAAATGAAGATGCTGTGTCTGAATTCATACAAGATCTTCTGTATTAATCACCACCTTAAAGCATTCTAAGACCTTATGAAATAGTCTTACAAACACGCCTTTAATTTGATCTTGCCTATGAAACCTCATCTCATTGAATGTTAGCCTGTGATTATTTGGTGGTGGTGGCGGAGGCAAGGGAACAGCAGGTGATGCTCAGGGGTTACTTCAGTCTCTGCACTCAGGAATCACTCCTGATGGTGCTTGGGGAACCATAGGGGATGCCGGAATCAAACCCCTGTTGGCCACATGCAAGGAAAATGCCCTACCTACTCTAATATTGCTCCAGTCTCCTATCATTATTTTTAGATGTAATTTCAGTGATAATTCTTGTCAACCTTGTACATCCTGAGACATCTATATTTTAGTTTGATGTACAAACTGCAATATTCTTTTGTTTAATCTCCTTTTTCTTAATCTTATACACACATATATAACAAACTAATTCACACTTGAACATTCTGCCTGGAAATCTAGCCAGATCAAAGTTGATTAGGAAATCTACCCTCTGACAACTGTTCATGACAGACATAAGGGGTGATCCTTCCGCTACAGTCCAACAATAAATCCTGTATTCATATTCCATCATCCACTGAGTCATCCCACCGCCTCTCTAAGCCACACATTCCCATTACTCAAGCAGAGTTTGTAGTTTGTAAACTTGGTAGTAATTACGAAAACAAAAGGCGTCGGGAAATAAAATTCACAGAAATAGGTGAATTTTATATCCTCCTATATTACATTCTGTATTACGCCTGTCATTTCAGAGTTTGTCAACAAGTTCTATACGTAATTCCCATACAATAATAGGTTACCTAATTCAATAGGTTATTACACTGGAAAAGCAGGGAACAGAGAAAAAATAGAAAATTGTGATATTTGAGACTTGATATTTTAAGGGTCCTGAATTAGTCAATGAGAGAGGGCCCAAAGTTTAACAGAATTTCCTACACACATGTATATTTAAATCTTGGTTTCAGTGTTACAGGCATGGTGTAATAGGTACCACCAGCTGCTCTGTCAGCATTTCTACCTTTCCTACATGTGCCATTGTAAGGGAATAAAAAGGTGTATTGATCCGTGCTTTGGTCCTAGCTAGGGTCACTAAAACCCTTATTAGATCTAATTGTTAAGAGCACTGGGAAACTTTTTTTTATTCCATATTTGGTCTTTGCCTTATTCCTGATCCTTGACACAAGGCTACTGAGATCCTTAGGACTTCTTAGGTGATTAGTATGCGCCTACTTCAGCAACTCTGGGTGAACTCTTGGAATCTGGTCCCTGGAAAGACCAAAGCATGATTCGAAGTTTGACATTTTCAGCTCTATTGTCCAGGCTCTTCAGAAGGAAGGAGAGTAAAAACAAAGCCTTGACTCAATGTGCCGGTGTGATACGTCAGTGCGAAATCCCAATAGTGCACTATAGAGCTCTGGGGTTGACAGCCCACCCACGACGGAAGGGTGATGCACCACAACTTTGGAAGAGCAGAGGCTCCTTATCTGTGCCCCTCGGCCCGACTTCATTTTAAGCATTCTTCAGCTGGTTATTCACTTGTATCCCTTGCCATAGATTTTATAATAATCCAATAGACATAAGTAAACTGTTTACTGAGGTCTTTTTTTGCTTTAATAACTTAAACTTTAGAATGTAGGTCTTGGGATCTCCCATCTCTAGTCCTTCAGACAAAGGCACAGGTGATAACAAATACACAGAACCCCGGGTCCTAAAGTCTGTGGGCTACAGGCAGAAATAGACCATGTGCACAAATTTAGGAGTCTAGGGACAAGTGAGTGCATGGCTAAAGCGAACGTGTAAGGCTTCCAAAGTCAAATCAGCCTAGATCATTTCAGGCGACTTGCAGTAGCTGTTTCATGGCACAACGGTAAGGTTAGAACTTCAAAAGGTCTGAGTAAGCCTCGAAGAGAAACCTCGGTAGATACATTTTCCTTCTACCTGCATGATGTGTGGGTTTGAGAACTTATTTAAAGCTCCATGCCTTTCTATAAGATGTTTTTACATCAATATGGCCCCAGAGACAGTTGGGATCTGCCAGGAATATTAAAAACTTTCTCATTTATTTGACAGTATGGAAATATCCATAGAGGTGCAGAGATCAATTTGGTGCATCTTGAACACCAGTCATTAAGACTCACCTCACGCTTCCTAAGTAACTGCACAGTCTTCCAGGCTCTTTCGCAGGGGGACCCAGTGATGGAGCTGTCAAGCCTCCACTCAGGCAATGACATTGGAGTTTAAAGTCATGGTCTTGTGCTTGCTCTGAAGCCATATTCTGGGCTCTCAAGATTCTATGTTTTGGATTTGCAATGAGGCATTTGAAAAAATTCTTTAGAAACTCCTCGGTGACTCCTGCCCATCTAGAATTCTGTAGATACTTTGACTTTCTATAAGGTGCTTTATTCGCATGAAGTATATCAGATTTGTTGCCCAGTGTGAGTTGAATATGTCCAGTCAAATAATAGTGACCTCACCTAGAGTAATATCATCAAAATGATGTTTTCCTTCTTTGACACACTTTTCAGTTCGGGAAACCTTTTCACTGTGTTTTTAATGTCCCAGAACTCCAAAGCCTATGGGATCTGAAGGTAATGGAGCAGACACAAATGAAGCAAGTCCTTCATGACCGTACTTTTCTTTCAAAAACCTCCAGAGATTCAAAACGCAAGTTGAAAAGCAGGGGACTAAGACAGTGAATTGAAATATCTCTTCTTTTCCCTTGAGACTTACACTTCACAGCAGCAGGAATGCAAGGGACCTGGTGTCTCCTGGTCTTTAGATGTTTACAGCAAATTTTCTATTGTTCCAAAGGGTGAGTGAGTTGATTGAAATATCACACAGCATGTCTAAACTCTAAAAAAGGTGCTTCTGCTTCAAGACATACCTCTTACCAACACTGGGTTTTGAGGTAAAGCACTCTGTGAGCCGAAGCTATAGAATGGAGCAATGCACATCTATTCCAGGAATGACAGAACTCCCAGGTTGTTTTTCTTAAAAACAAACAAACATCATGATTCTGTTTTTCAAGTAGTGCATTTCCATATGTATTTTTAGGAGGTGCAGGTAGTATTTTGAGGCATATCAAAAATAATTAAAGCAGCACAGCTTTCTCTGGACATGAATCTGGGCCTGGAGTCTCAACAGTAAGTCAGCAGTCAGAATTCAGTCTAAGAGCTATTAAGTGGGTCACAGAAACCTCCTCTTTGTAATTGCAACCTCTTCTTCCTCTATGTATTGAACAGAAGAGCAGGAGAAGGTCCTATTCTTTGTGATCTGTCAGTTCCTGCGATTACCTATGTAGCTATGAATTTAAAATACAGATACATATTCTCTTCCTAGGGGCTCAGATTTAGATGTATTAGCACTTTTTAATTCATCTTAGGAAACACAACAAAAGATATTATGCTGTTTTTCTGAAAGAAAAAAGAAAAGGAAAGGAAAGAAAAGAAAAAGAAAATCCTCTAGTGAGCATGTAATAGTGAGTTCTAGAAAGCCAGATAATTTCTTTGCTTAATAATAGTTTTCTTTCCTCTTGGCTGCAGATCCTCATAACTAGCACCATGCCAAACATTCGAAGATTGGATTATGGCCTGTCGTACTTGATTATTTTTGTCAGCATGCTGACCCGGGGTGCCCTTTTCTTGTGTTGTTCCTTCTGTTTCCATTTTTCATGTCATCCAGCTTTTCATCTTGTCAATCAGCTTTTGACTTCCTGATTAAAGTGTCTGTCACAGGAGCAGCCTGGTCTCCAGTCAGTTGTTTAATTTGTTCCTCATGGCATCCAATTGAGTTATTCATCTGGCCCAGCTGTTCCCAAGTGCTTCCAGCATCACTTTTTCATGTGTTTGGGTTTAACCTCTATATCTATGTACAACAGTGTGAATTGTTCCATTCATACTGTTGACTGTGGATTGCTTTGCCATCCTAATGCCTTGACGCTACTAGGCTGGCTGCTACACTGTGGCCAAACCAAGGGAGAAAAGCAATATTTCAATTTGATGTTATGGTAACGGCGACAACTAAACAGACAAGTTCTCAAGAATTATAGCAGGTCCCCCGTTTTAACAATTAGAACGATGTAATGGAAACTCTGGGCTGTTCAGATTCAGATCCACCCAAAAATAATGTTGATGGTGCTTGGCAGAGGAAAGGAAACGTTCATTTGCCAACATTGTGGATACTGCCGCAAACGCTCCAAGACCTCTCTATTGCATTAGGTGACATGATACCCGAGTTGGTGCAGATACCCAACTGGAAAACGAAATGGAGTAAATCTGCTGAGTTTGCAAGTTAAAACTTGTCTCCGAGTGGTAAGATGATTTATGTAATGCAACATTCAAGAAGCCAGATAATGCCACAGGAAACTATAGGAAAGGAAAAAGAGTGGACTTTCCCCCATTCTCCTTGCAGCCGCTCAAACCTAATCAATTCGAAATTTCAGTAGATTGCTTAGGAGTGAGCCATTCCTTCCTGCTGTTCCTATCATGTTTCTCCTGAAATACCCCCAGCCTCCCCCACTCCCAACTTGAGATGGTAATTCCATTATAGCACTCATGAAAACAACAGACCATGTGCTTAGGACTTAAAATAGGGTAGAAACGACTCTAACGAGAATCAGGCAGGGAGTTTAATGTGACTGCACAACCTACCTCCCATTTTTATTGAACTTCATGAAAATCAGTGGGATCAAGGAATGCAGTAGTACTAGAAGACAAATGATTTATTCCCTTAGTCTACTCATATGGAATACAGTAAAAATAACAAATATGCCTAAAAGGATTAAAAAGTGCTAACATTATATGTGAGGGAAGCTGTTGCCAATTAGCAGGGGAAGTCAAAATCACCTTTCTGACTCTGGCTTTGCACAAAATACATTGATTTTTTTTCTACAAAATATTGCATTTTTAACATTCCCCATAACTAATAATGATCCTAGCTATAGAAATGATCACATTCTGTTGTTGTTATTCTTTATGTCACACTCAGTGGTGCTTGGGGTCACTCGTGGCACTGTTGAGGAAAATGTGCAGCGCTTGGAAATAAATTTGGGCCTCCTGCATGCAAAATGCAAACTTAGCCCATTGAGCTAAATCTTGAGCCTTTCTTTATATTTCACTATTAATTAAAAGCAATCTTCAAGTAAAATCGGCTTTAACCAATAAAACGATAAAATAGTCAGGAGTCAAATTAGAGAGAGGGTTGTTTGATATGTTATCTTTCAGCCCTGATAAAACCAGGGCCACTGTCAAACCACAATCCCCCACCACCTCACAAGGGATTTCAGTTTCTTCCCTGAGTTATTCCTGTTGTCTTAAGTAGATTGACTTTTCCACTTTGTTCAAATTCGCATCTCTATGGAGGAATATTTCTCATGCATCTTTCAAATACCATCCTCAGGAAAGTGGTTTCATAGAATTAGAACCCAATACTCATTTCATTCTTATTCTAGGGTATCTTACTGTGCAACCAAAACTACAAAGTTTAGATTATATTTTGCCAGACTCCCTTGCAGCTAGGATTCCAGACAGTTGAAAAGCTTGGAACATGATACTGTGTGGAGAGCTACTATTTTGCATATTCTTTAGGGAAGCACACACAGTCCAAGAGTAGCTTCCAAGATTATTGCAGCAAAGACACAGCTGGTCTTTGCTGCAATAATCTCAGAAGATGTCCCTGTGACAAAATGCAACATTAGGGATAATCACTGACTAACAGAAGGGATATAACAGGCAGAGTCAACCTACAGAGTCAGGAATATTGCATGACACCCACAAAGTATGCCGTAGGTGCTAGCAGTGCCATCGTACAGGGTGTGGCTTCCTGATTACCCAACTTTCCATTTGTGGTTCCCCTGGTTTGCCAGATCTGTTCTTCCTTTGGGAGTTATTACTAGAGTTTTTGAACTATAGCTTATTCTCCCTAAATGAATAATAAGCTGTTCCTTGTACCAAAAATCCCTTTCCTATTTAAAAAAGAGTAATCTTTAACTATAAATTCATTGTAACTGACACAATTTGTCTTTACCTTGTAATAAAGATCAACAAACACAAGAACAATTCTGGCTTTACTCTGTTATGATGCAGGAGGGATGCTTTGGAGTGATACATCATTACAAGTTATGTCAGCTTGCATAAATTTATGAACTGACCTCAGTCTTTGTTCCCCCATCTTAAAAAAAGTCAGCAATGACATGTAAATGCACAGTTGATGCAAGGATAAATTTAGAAAACGTTAGTGCCTGGAACACAATGTCAGCATTGTTCTCTAATGTTTACATTTCAAGTTACAGATAATATTCAGTACAAAAAACAATGGGTTCTAAAGCAGATGTTGTACATTTCTTTAAGAGCACATTCCTGGGTCAATCTGGATTCAGTGAATTTGAATTTGTGGATACCAGTTCTAAGTTTTATGCAAGGAACCCAGCCCTTCGAGATTTCCAGGTTGCTAAACTCAACATTTTGGAAAATCAAATAAATTTTTATACATATTCCATGAGAGAAATGAGTACCAGGTGCTACATTTGACCATGTCTGCTTAATACCATAAAAAAAGCGACTGAGCCTTAATCCAAGAACATTCTGTTAAAGATGGAAGTTGATTCTCAACCCTCCCTCTTTTCTTAAACTTAAGGGACATTTTACAATCAGAAAAACAGTAAACAAGCACAGGTATTCTGTCAGACAACTGTATTGTCGGCTGTCAATTATTTCCAAAAGGAGTCTTCCAGGCAACACCTGATGTGACAATATATTTCAGAATCCTTCTCAAACGCCCCAAAGACCCATATCCTATCATAAGGGAAGTATAATTTATTCTTACAAGAATAATGTGGAATAGATGCAAAGATAGATTCAGAAGAAATAGAGAGAAATACCCAGATGATGAAGTGAAAATCAACCTGAAATCCAACAGGTACTGGGTGGCCTGAAATAGATTTTACTAGCCAGAGGCTTGAGTTGAAAGGACCCAACAAATGTCATAAAAGATGAAGTTTTGAGCATATTTGAGGAGAAAAGCAGAAATGAGAACCTTGTACGCCAGAACTATAAATGGCTTCACCCACAGTGAAGACAGATACTGAAAACATTCACACACTGGGTCATGGAAATGACAAGGAACACTGACTGCCTGGGCATCTCGGCCAAGGAGGAAAAAGTCACCATGTCACCATGGAAAATTGATGCCCTGAGCATAAACAAACTCGATTTTGCACATTTTAAGAGACACAGAATTATCAAGCAGAAAAATAAGCAAAAACAAAACAAACAAAACACCAAAAACTTGATCCTATTAATAACAGTCAAGTTCCACATGTGTAAGGAAATTCAAACTTGTTTTCATGCCTACATTTATATCAGGTCTATTCACAATAGCCAAGAAATGGAACCAGCCTAAGGACCCATTAGCAAAATGGCTGGATAAAGAAACCATATTTGCTCTCCGTAGAAATTGGGGACTGGAGCAACAGCACAGAGGTAGGTCATTTGCCTTTCAAGCAGCCAACCTGGGTTTGATCCCTGGTATCCCATATGGTACCCTGAACAATAGCAGGAGTAATTCCTGAGTGCAGAGCCAGGAGTAACTCCTGAGCATTGCCGGGTGTGACCCAAAAAAGAAATAAAAAGGAAATTGTACCTTTGATACAAAAATGGATGGAACAGGAAGTGATCATTCTGAGTGAAATATGTAAGGAAGAGAAAAACAATTATTTGATGCATTCACTTATATGTGGAAGATAAGCACTAAAGCAAGTGAACTGGCAAGAAACAATACAAGTAACTCCTGGATTGAGTAAAACCTGTGATAACTGCAAAGTGGGAGTGGGCAAAAGAAATGAAGAAGAAATAAAGAGAAGAAATAAAGAACTAAAGAATTTCTCTCTCGCTTCTCTCTCTCTCTCTCTCACACACACACACACACACCACAAAGAACTGCTCTTTTGGCACTGAGCTGTGCTACCTGGAAGGGCTTATGTGAGCTGACTGTTCTCTGGTTACCCTTATCTTGACTTCCCTTTTTCATGCCTGTGTGTTCAGGAGCAGACTAGAACCTGCTCAATAACATATAGGGCACTTATGAAAACTCACCAGATAACCGTGGTTAGTTAGTGGTACAAGTCAAAAGCTTCACCCCCTAAAATCAGGATAAAGAGAAGCAGATTCGCTCTGACCACCTTGCATTTAACAATGTGCAGAGGAACCAAGCCAGACCAAGCAGACTGGAACATAATAAACAAAAGATGACTTGATAAGAAAGGAAGAAGCAATGTAATCTCTGTTTTGCAGATGGTCTGATCCCACACCTATAAAATCCAAAGGACTCCAATAAAAAATGAGAATGACTATCCAGGTTGCAAGATACAAGATCAATACACAAAAATCAATTTTCTCTTGGGGAGAGACTGGGCGGGTCTCCCAAGCAGTGCGCAGGAAGACTAGGGGCTACTCCTGGCCAAGTAGGCCAGGCAGCTCAGTGCCAGGGCCTGAGGGCGCCGAGATGTGCTTTGGTCCTTCAGGGCTGAGGACCACTAGTGCCAACTCAGTGGTGCTTTGGGGGCTCTATGGCCACACCCAGAAGCGCTGGCTTGTGGAGGAAGAGTGATGTGATGCTGAATTTTGAACTCAGGTCCCAGAACATGAACTCTGAGCTATCTCTCCCATCAACAAATTAATTTGTGTACATTGACATTGAGTAATTTGAAAATGAAACTTAAAAAAATATTTAAAAAAACTATTTTAAAAAAATATTTAAAAAAAACTAAGTCTATTAGTATCAAAAAGAATAAAATGTTTAGGATGCAATGAATTTTTTTTTTTTTTTTGCCGGGTTTGGCAGGTCACTGTTAGCATGTTTTTTTTTTTTAGCTTAAAGCAACTGCCATTTTATTAATACTGTTACTATTCTTGGACCATTCTCAATGTTATTTTTCAGCTCAGATTATTGATATACAAATAAAAAGATATACAATTAAAAAAGTTCATGTTTGGGTTTTGGTCATACAGTGTTTCAGCACCCGTCCCTCCACCAGTGCCCATCTCCATACAAATAAAAAGATATACAATTAAAAAGTTCATGTTTGGGTTTTGGTCATACAGTGTTTCAGCACCCGTCCCTCCACCAGTGCCTATCTCCCACCAACAACATCCCCGGTTCCCTCCCCCTTCCCCCATCCCTGCTCCATGGCAGGTTCTTTATTTCTTTGCCTTTCTCTCTCTTTCTCTTTCCTTCCCTTCTAGACTATGGATTACAGAACATACATTAAAAGGTTGTCATGTGAATCCTTTTGCCTCTATTTCATGCTCAGTTCTAGGTTGGCATTAGTACCCTCGACTATTATTAGCACCCTGTTCCATTTTCTGTCTTTCCTAAACTCTGACTCCCACACGTTTGTGATAATTTCCACCTTTGACAAGACCTCCCGATATATGCTTCACTTGACCTTGGATATTGGTATCATAATATGTACATATATATTTATGCCATGCAAATAAATGTAGTCATTCTGTATCTGTCTCTCTCCTTCTGGCTAATTTCGCTCAACATAATCTTCTCCATGTCCATCCATTTATAGGCAAATTTTATAACTTCATTTTTCCTAACAGCTGCATAGTATTCCATTGTGTAGATGTACCAAAGCTTCTTTATCCAGTCATCGATTTTCGGGCACTCTGGTTGCTTAGGATGCAATGAATTTAACTAAAGAAGTATAAGTGCTTTACAATAAAAATAAAATTAAGGAAAGAAACTGAAGACAATGTTTTGCTAATCACAATATTAGAGATGTGTAAAGATTATCAAGATCACAAATAACTTGACAATAAAACATTAAACATCAGATGAAACATTTTAACAAGCATTTCTCTAGGGAAGATATACAAATAAATAAGCACATAAAATATCATTAGTGATTAGAGAAAAAGTAAAACTTTAATAAAAACTACTTAGCACCCAGTAAAACAACAATGCCTTAAAAAATGATTAAGGGAGCCAGAGCGATAGCCCAGCGGGTAGGGTGTTTGCCTTGCACGCGGCCGGCCCAAGCCGGTCCGGGTTTGATATCCGGCATCCCATATGGTCCCCCCGAGTACCACCAGGAGTAATTCCTAAGTGCAGAACCAGGAGAAACCCCTGAGCATTACCGGGTGTGACCCCAAAAAACAAAAAAAAATAATGATTAAGGATTCCCTCCTATTATTCTTCTATATACTACAAAGAACTGATACCATCTGGTATTTGTGTTTCTTCTTCTGACTCACTTTATATCATGTCCTCCAGTCCCTTCCAATTGTAGTAAAGTTTATTTCATGATTTCATCCTTTTTGCACGTGCATACTATTCCATTATGTGGAGAGAGAGACAGAGAGACAGAGAGACACAGAGAGAAAGAGAAAGAGAGAGCATGCTTTCATTATCTGTTGCTGGGCCCCTGGGTTGATTCCACATCCAAGCTATTATGCTGACTGCTTCAAAGAAAAGTGATGTTTTATGTCCTTTTGAATGAAAGTGTTTGTATCCCAGGGCAAATACCAAAAAGTGGGGTTGCTAGGTCCTATGGCAGTTCAATTCTGACCTTTCCCGAAAGTGCCATCCTGTTTACCATCCTAATTGAACCAATCAGCATTCCCAACAGCACTGGATGAGAGATTCCTTGACCCTACATCACAGAAATGAGAGAAATGGAGGGGAGGGGGTAAGAAGAGATGGATGGTAACAGGTGAGTTGAGGACATCAGTGGCAAACAGGTGTGATCTGAATTATATATATATATATATATATATATATATATATAAACTACAGAGCCAACAATACTGTAAGAATGAAATCCAATAACATAAGCATAAAATCTAAACTTCAAAAACCATTTTTAATGTGCTTATTAGGAGAGAAGCTGGGGTAAGAAAGCAATGTGGGGATATTGGTAGAAAGACGTAGACAGTGGTCATGGGACAGTGGTCACGGTGCAGTGTATGCCTGACAATCAACTATGAATGACTCTATAAGTAAGGTTGCCTTAACATAAAAAAATGAAAGACAAAAAAAGGGTATCAAGGGTTGACAAGGAAGTGAAAATCATACACTTCTGCACGGGCTATGGTAAGTCGTAAATAGTAAAATCACTTCGAATAACAATTATCATAATGTTACCTGAAGTTTCCATATGACAGCAACCTCACTGTTATGTAACCAAGATACTGAGGACAGTCACACAAAAGATGCCTGCATGATTATTAAATTCTCCAGAAACTGTAAACAACACAATGTCTACCCAGTGATAAATAATTGCTGTACTGTACAAAGTTATATCTTTTAGCCTTAGAGAAACAAAGTATTGATAACCGATATGTGCTACAGTATAGATGAATCATGAAAATTACTATAAAAAGTAAAAGAGATTAGGAATAAAAGCCTGTAGACATATAGTGTTTTATATCTGTCCAGAATGGGGAGATCCATGGAAAGAGAAGGCAGACTAGCATTTAAATAAAGAAATTAGTGAATCAGTAATATTCCAAGCCAAATACAGGAAAAAAGAAAGACACTTTTCTTCTCTTTCTATCTGTCTTTCTTCTTTTGTGCACTGTGATTGCAGTACATTCACTGACAAGTTATCATGTACATATCTTTACCTACTTTCAATACTCAGTTCTAGTCTAGCATTACCAATTCTGATTATTGAAAAGTCTGCCATAGAGGCAGGTGGGGGAAGGGGAGGGAAACTGAGGACATTGGTGGTGGGAAATGTGCACTGATGGAGGGATGGGTGCTTGAATATTTTATGACTGAAATCCAATAATTAACAGTTTTGTAATTCTCTGTCTTAAAAATTTTTAAAAAAGAAAAATAATAAACTAGTGTTAATATTTAAAAAAAGAGAGAAAGGGAAAGGAAAGTAAGCATAAAGAGGAAAAATAATGAAACAGAAATAAACATGTAAATTAAATAAGATTGAAAATTAGAACAACAGAGCATAAAACTTAATAACTACCTTTGAGGTATAAAAATCTAAGAAATAATCACCTAATCCAAGTCTAATAAGATTTACCATCATGTTTTCTACTGAGTTTAATAGCTTCAGCTATTGAAGTGTTTGACCCATTTTAACTAATTTTTATAAAGTTTAAGGCAGTAGTTCAATTTCAGTTTCTGCATGTAGAGCAGACCAATATTTATTAGTCCTAAGAAAACGGATAATTTGTTAGACTTATAATTTTTATATTTCCTAAAACATTAAAATTTTTACTATAGATGCCTCTATGGAATATATTAAATCAAACTTTAAAGATAAATTGATAATTTCATATAAAATTATTACATAATAACTGACCCAAGAGTAGACCAAAACTTGGATATACTTATGAGTACAAAATCAATAGAGTCATTTGGGTTTTTCTTAATTTAAATCTAAAACAAAGCAATGCTTTATTTTTTGGACATTAGGAAATAATTTATACCAGCACATATATCAAACAACAGAAAAATAAGTACTTTCACAGATCTGGAGAAGGTGTCAGAGAATTGAAATCCATAAGAGAAGAGAAACAAACAAGATGGAATGAAATAATCAGGGATCCAGTAGAGTTGGCCAGAGTTTGTGACCAAAAAAGAAAAACACAGACGAAAGTTTCTAAAGGATTTCCCTTGAACATTTAGTGAACACTAAGCCATGACTGTATAGATGAAACTACAAACAAAAAGAGTTACATTTATTTTTTTTTTTTTTAGTTTCGGACTGGACCCCGCTGTGCTCAGGAACATACTCCTGGCTCTGCACTCCAGGATTACTCCTGGCAGGCCTAGGGAATTTTATGTGCTGGGAATCGAACTCACGCTGGTCATGTGCACTTTTGCTTCCGTCACAAGATACATTAAATTTTTAAAAGGGGAAGTTAACAATTCATTCCATTAAACCAAATTGATCTATAATGCTGCTATTTCAAAATATAGTTCAATATAAGGAACTCATAAAACATTTTACACTTTTTTTGCACCATTTGGAAATCTGGTGTAGTGTACATTCTACATTCAAAGAGGCAGTGAAGTTGGTACCTGCAGTGAACACCTCCGAAAATCACTTCTCGCAGTCGCCCTCTTGCTACATCGAGGGCTGGTTCTGAGCCATTAACTGATTGAGTAGTTGTGGGTGGGAGTCATCATTCATTGGCATTTCTAGACTGCCATGTACGTAGGTAAAGCAAGCTCTTCAGACAAATCTAATAGCCTCAAACACGCAGATGCTGACAGTTGGAACTCAAAGGACATGGGGAGAAATGGCTTTTAATAAGCTTCAAGGAGACACAGTGGGACACCAATGTCACCTGCTACCCCTAAGCAAAAAGTGGAAAGTTCCCTGGATGCTCGACAAACATCCGTGTTCGGGAAGGTGGGAGACCTGTGGGGCTTTTGCAGTGACAATTTAAGGTCAGCCACTGTTTCTTTTCTCGCTGATCATTAGGGAAAAAAGCACAAAGCTTGCTAGCCCAGTCTCAATACTGGAATCTCACATGACAGAATTCTCCTCTGACTGACTTATGACTAATTTCGAAGACTCCTACTTTGACCAGTCTAGTCAAGAGAAGACTTGAGCAAGGCCAGGTTGTGGTATAAGCTTCCAAGCAGTGCCGGAATATGACTTAGAGATCCTGGGTGGTTTACACATCCGCAATGAAAAAGGTGGGCTCCATTTCCAGGAAGCCCTAATAAAAGCCTGGTGCAGAAACCAAGTCAGTTTGCAAAACTCCTGCTTGGGTCCCAAGGAGGCAACGGCATGAATTCAATGTGCCTGTAGCTCTGCATATTGAGCTGGGATTGGCAGCCCACAAAGTTCAGAAAGAGCGGTGATCTATGGAATATTCTGACAAGAGATTTGGGATTTGGAGCCAGGCTGGACACCGTGAGTTTGATTCTAAATCCCTAGCACTTTAATACCTTCGGTGAGACTCCGAGCTGTTACGATATGCTAGCACTAACAGAGAGAAAAAGCGAATTGGCCACAGGATTAACCTGCTCTTTGTCTGCTTTTCCTCTATTCTATTTCTCACGCCTTATTTTTTTGTGGTCTTTCTGGGTGCACTCAAATGAAATAATTGTCCTGGAAAACTTGTCTCAGGGTTTTCTGGGGCAATCACAAGCTAAGATAACAGATTTGATAAGTCTCTCATCATTTGTATCATGTATCAGCTTAACTAACGCCAAGCTGCCTTAGCCCATTTGTACAGTGAACGAGCAACAGTTCCAATAGCGCTTAATTGGGACTATGAAATGTACTATTGTACCGTCCAGGAGGATGCAACTGTTTGGATGCTACTTCCTGGTGCACAGGAAAAGACAACCATGAGGGCTGGAGGGACAATGCAGGGGGGATAAGGTACTCGCCTTGCACACAGTTGCCCCAGTTTGATCCCTGGCACTGCATATGGTTCCCCAGATCTGCCAGTAGTAATCTCTGAACATAAAGCCAGGAGTAAGCCCTGAGTACAGCTGGTGCAGCCCCCAAACAAGACAAAACAAACAAGCAAACCAAAATATGCTCATGCAAGCTGGGAAGAGAGATCAGTGGTAGAGAACAATCTTCAACATTTGTGAGGGCTTGGCTTCAATCCTCTGCACTCACCCACAAAACAAAACAAGTAAAGAAAAAAGAGAGGGAAAGGGCAGGGGAAAGCGAAGATTTCCCCTTACAAAGTTATCCTTCATTCCAAATTCTAGAGGCTTAAGCTGGAGAGATAGCAGAGAAAATGAGGTGTTTGTCTTGAATGCAGCTGGTACTGACCCCATTTGAGTTCCCAGAATCACATATGGTCCCCTGAGCATTGCCAGAGATAGCCCCTGGGCACATCCAGGGAGGGATTCAAACCTCACTGCCCATCAGAAACTTTTTCGAAAAGTGCGGCAGACCTGCTCTAGGAATCACATCATCTACAGCATACAGTGTATAATCATAACTACACTTTCCTGCAGTTATGGAAGGACATTTGATCTATAATGATTCATCTAAGCTTTTACAGGAGTTATATTAATGACTTAAGTGAGTAAACAGTGGACACCACCCTCCTGTATCCTTTATATCTGTTAGGGTGGCATTAAACACTACCACCCCACCAGGTTGTAAAACTTCCTCTAATCTTCCATCTGGACTAAGGTCAGTGGGGACACACTGATGGGCTTCCACTTGGCTATATCTACCATGTGGGGTGTTAATCTACAAGTCAGTAGATTAACTGAACAGGATGCAGGTTCTGGTGATTTGTGTGTGTACGCCATACATAGACATAAAAGGACACTGATCACAGAAGTGCCCCTGGACCAACATGAGGTGGACAAGGGAAGGACTCGCTTTACCACTATCATCTGCAGCAGCCAGATTTGAACAACACTATGGTGACAGTTTGAGCCTTGCGCTATCAGAATCAGAGCAGAAAACCTCTAACTTCAGCCATTCGCCACCGTGCAGCCATCTTTCTCACCCAAGGAACAACAGGACATATTTGCTTCTGCCAATATTTCCCAGAGGATCTAAACAGCTTGGCTGAAACTGGAGCTTCTCCTCTGCTAGAGTAATCATGCCCACTTGCTCGAACAGCTAAGTGCCGCCACCTGGCATCTTGGCTGATCAATGGCTTTCATCTCCTCTGAACTTAGAAGTGGAGTTCTGATGAGGGCACCTGCCATTATCAGAGGCAGGTGGGCTTGCAGAGGACAGCACCCCCTGAGCCTGTGGATCATGGTTGTGGCCCCTCAAATGGAAACCCAAGGCTTCTTAGGGAAACATCCCGCTGGGTGAGGGTTCCTGAGAAGACTGTCAGGCCTTCTCAGGAGTGTCCCACCAAGGAGCAAAGAAACTGGAGCATTTTCCCCACCAGTCCCAGATCCCTTTAGTGAAGTTACCTAAAGGACACTGAGCTGTCTATAGCTCTACCACCCTGAACATGCCCAATCTCATCTGATCTCGAAAGGACACTGAGCCCCCCACTATGACTAGCCTGTTTGATGCATGATGGCATTGCCTGAGAGAAAGAATGAGTCCCAGTCAGAAAGGTTCAGGAGTTTAGCAGAGAAAGCTTCAGTTGTTTGAGGGCAAGCTGCAGAAACGTGTTTGAGAGAGTTGGCGCTTAAGACCCTACAAGTCTGCCTCCTCATTATGTGATGAATTCACCTAAATGAGCTGGCCATAACCATAGTCACTAATGTTTATAATATTGCTGCTTACACTGCTGGGAAAAAACATAAATAATCTGCTTATTCTTCTTTTCGAGATGACTTGGGAATGTATTGATGGTCTATTGATCAGGGAAATGCTTAGCTATTAATACAAACTGCATTTACTTGTATCATACAGTATAAACCTAAAATAAATATTGAGAAAAACAGATGCAAAATTTACAATGCAATAGATTTTAATACCTACAACCAATACTAAATAATTACATAGTATGTATAGTATACATATCTTCACATATATCAATTATATAATGTGAAAATTTATAAAATACTAAATAATTACATAGTATATACAGTATTTCCTTGGTGAGTTTCAGTCTTGTCGATCTATCAAGAGTTGATAGAGCAGTGTTAAAGTCTCCAACTACAATCATGTTGCTGTCAATGTCTTCTTTAAAGTCTGTTAGCAGTTTTAGGTATTTTGCTGGCCCCTCTTTGAGTGCTTCTATGTTTAGGAGTATAATTTCTTTTTTTTTTTTTGCTATTTGGGTCATGCCCACAATGCTCAGGGGTTTCTCCTTGCTCTTCACTCAGGAATTACTCCTGGCGGTGCTTGGGGGACCATATGGGATGCCGGGATCAAACCCGGCCAGCATGGACTGGCCACATGCAAGGCAAACACCCTACCCGGCTGGGCTATCTCTCCGGCCCCTACGAGTATAATTTCTTCCTGATATATGTATGACTTGATTATTAAGAAGTGACCTTCACTGTCCCTTCTGACGCTCTTCAGCCTGAAGTCAATGTTGTTGGATACCAGTGTGGCCACCCGGCCTTTTTTGGAAGTGTTGTTTCAGTGAAGGATTGTTTTCCAGCCTTTAACTTTGATCCTGTCTTTGCTCTGATTGCTCAGATGCATTTCTTGAAGGCAGCAGAATGTTGGGTTCAAATTTTTTTGATTCATTTTGCCACTCTGTGTCTCTTAACTGGTGCATTTAGACTACTGACATTGAGAGAGATTATTGTCATGGATTTTGTGCCATCTTTCTATATGTTTGTTGTTCTTTTGGGTTTTGTATTGTCTTAGAGTAGTCATTTTAGCCCTTCTTTTAAGGTTGGTTTTGAAACTATGAAGTTCCTGAGCTGTTGTTTATCCGCCAATCTCTGTATCTGTCCTCCAAATCTGAATGAGAGTCTAGCCGGGTAAAGAATTCTTGGTGAGGCCTTCATTTCACTGATTTTTTTATCACTATATCTCAGCACTGCCTTTGGGCTTGGAGTCTCTTCTGATAGGTCTGCTGAAAGTCTGATGGATACTCCTTTGTATAAAATTTCCATCTTTGATCTTGCTGCTTGAAGAATTGTGTCTCTATCTATGACATTCATTATTCTGACTAGGTTATGTCTTGGAGTCTCTTTATTGCAGTCTCTTTTGTTGGTATCCTCAGGCTTCTTGGATCTGGATTGCCTGCATCCTTTAACTCTGGGAACTTTTCTGCAAGGATTTTTTAACTGTACCTATTTCCTTGGGGTTGCTTTCCTGTCCCTCTGGGACTCTGATGATTCTTATGTTGTTCCTTTGGATTCATCCCAATGTTCTCTGTTCTGCTGATGATCCATTTTTCAGTCTATTTTCATCTGTTGCATTTCCCTGAGTACTTTATGCAGCTCATTCTCATTCTCACTGATGCTGTCTTCTGCTGCTGTCATCTTGCTGTTGAGAGCACCTATTGCATTTTTTCATTTCATCTACTGAGTTTCTTGATCATTTGATCACTTGATCACTTGATATCCCGTTATTCATCTATTTGCTTGAGCGGGTGCCAGTAACAATTCCATTTGACCCTATCACGTGCCAGTGTAGCCCAATGGCATTTGCTTGCTCCAGAAATATGAAGAGCCTCAAACCATTCATTCAGGGTCTTGACAAAGAAGTCTGACCATCTTGTAGGTGAGCGGCAATGTGATCTTTTGATGTCCATGGGATTCAGCCGGTAACAGCTCTAGTCCATTGATTGTCTCCAGATTGCATTACAAGTCCAGCCCATCTGTTTTTTGATGCCTTGGCAAAGGAGACAGTGTCTCTGACTCTCAATCGCCGATGGAAGTCGAAACGCCGGATTCCTTCTCTCACTTCAGTGAGGCATGATATTCCAAGCATAGTTCTTTTCGATTCCTCTTTGGGAGACCCAAATAGCATTCTCATCCTGCTCTTGTAGGGCCCTGAGGCATATGTTAATGCAGGGAGATCAGTGAAGTCGAAGAGATGTGCCCAGAGCTGGAGGTTCTTTTAGCTATTTCTTCAATGCTCTTGAAGGTGTTCCATGCTGCTCTCTTCCTCCTGCGCACCTCAGGTTTTAGGTTGTTCATCATGCTGAGTTCTCGACCTAGGTACACATAACTGCTGCATTCAGAGATGTTTGTTCCATTGAGAGTGAATGGAGCCTCTGAACTAGTTCATTTTCATGGACATTGTTATGTTGAGATTCAGCTGTAGACTTATCTTTCTACATTATGAGTTTCTTATCAATATTTCTGTTTGTATTGTTCTCATTTCTGCACTCATTTCCTCCCATAATTTATTGACTGTCCTTTCCACTGCTTAATTTACATGTATCCCTTGATTATTATGAAGTAACCTGTATTTTATTGGACATCGCTCCATTTTGCCATTGAGCTCATTAAATATCCTCGCCATTTCTCCTCTGAATTCTTTGTCAGAGAGATTATGTATGTGTGTATTCTTTTTTGAGTCTTCAGCTTTGTTTTTTCATCCATTCTTCATGCTAGAGATCTTTGTTGTTTGCCCATGGTGCTGTGATAGTTGGGGGTAGATTCTTCTGGGGCACTGTTTCTTCCTCACTGTCAGGTAGGACTCTGGAGATACACAGCAGATGGTGTTCTCGTCCCTCTTCAAGAATATTACCTTTCTCTTGGTATTGAATTTCCTGCTTTTTGTATTAATATGCGGCCCACTTGAGCATCCACCTGCCTGGCCAGCCATGCCCCCTGGAAGGTTACCTAAGGGGAGTTGTCCTGGCATGTGAAGGTTCAAAGAGTCCCGCTTATTTCCTTTGCAGCCCAGAATTCTGGGAGTTGTAGTTTCATTTCTTTCCTAACATGTGGCTGCTGTAGCTCTAGGCCTGCCTGAGGCCTGCCGCTCTGCCACTTTCGCCACCACTTATATTTACTTCTGACATGCAATCTTCCTTCCCTTATCATTTTTTCTCTGCAATTACTGCATAACTACCAAAACTTGAAACAAAGAAAACTTTGAGTTTTACTATAAATTCATTGAAAAATACATTGTCAATTATGCGGTTCAGTTTCATTTATAGACTTTTTTTTTCTTCCAAGAAATGATATAAGTACTTTAGTGCCAAGAAAAGAATTCAACTTTTGGAAAGCTGATAGTTTTATCAGCTAATAATCACTGTGCAAGCAATAATGCATAAATTTTTGCCTTCGCTTCCAAATTCTAATACTTTGGCGATTTTATTCCCACTATTTCTGTTTTTGTAGGGCAAAAAAAAAAGTTCCTCTGCAACCCCGAAGAGATCCAGATCCATCCACTCCAGAATGAATGTGGTCAGTCATTCTCAATATTCAGACTCCATAGTTCCTCAGAGCTCCATCCAAGCGAAAACCTGATCTTTCTCCTGTAAGTTTCATCAGTAAATGCTCGAGATGAGAGTTTTCTACTGAGAGTATACCACCTACGCAGCAGAGCCTGGAAAGCTACCTGTGTTTTATTTGTTATGCCAAGGCTCTTCCTGTTCCTGGAGCAAGCAGATGCCCTTGATGTACACTTGCTTGCAACAGGACATATGGAGATGTTACTGGTGCCCACTCGAGCAAATTGATGAACAACGGGAAGACAGTGATACAGTGATTTCTGTTTTACCTTAATGTTATTATATCTTTTTAAGAACAATTTTATTTGAGGCAACTTGATTTATAATCCCATTAATGACAGGGTTTCATAATATACTATGTTGCAATACCACAACCCTTGGCAGAGTCCTAACTACCCCCCACCCCCGCCAACTTCACCCTTCAAGCCCCCTTTAAATACTTAATAAATGTATATTTGGGATAAACTGAGGAGGAGGCTGTTGGCAGTGGTGACAGCTTCCATTGGGAAAGGCTGCAACTACATGACTTTTTTTTTTTGCTTTTTTGGGTCACACCCGCGATGCTCAGGGGTTACTCCTGGCTCTGCACTCAGGAATCACTCCCTGGTGGTGCTCAGGGGACCATATGGGATGCCGGGATCGAACCCAGGCCGGCACAGGCTGGTCGCGTGCAAGGCAAATGCCCTACCCACTAGGCTATTGCTCCGCCCCTGACTTCTGTGCTTACTCTCCTTCCAGCAGACCTGCCTATCACAGCCTGGCTCATCGAGATCCACCCTGCTGCAGTCTATTTTTAATCCGCCCAGGTATGCTGATCCAGAGACAGACATGTGGCAGAGCTGCTACTGGCTCTCACTGTGCCCAGCCGCTCATGAGGTGCCCGGGAGGGGTGGCAGGTTCTAGCCCTGGCCCGCCACCCCAGCAGAGCCTCACAACAAGCCAGACGACCCTCCACTCCATGAGGACCTCCATTTTCCACATCCGACTTCCCTTCATCAGAACTCCACCCAGCAGACCAGCCTATCTCAGCCCGGCTTGCGTGGCTGCAAGCGGCCGCGAGGTTCATCAATAAATGCTGGATTTTGAGATGACTACAGAGTATGCTACCCGCACGGCAGAGCCTGGCAAGCTACCCGTGTCATATTTGATATGCCAGATACCAGTAACAATTACCTCATTCCCATGACCTGATGGAATGGTTTGAGGCTCTTTATGTTCCTGGAGCAAGCAGGTGCCCTTGGGCTTTACTTGCATGAGACGGGTCATATGGAGATGTCACTGGTGCCCGCTCAAGCAAATCGATGATGAGCGGGAAGACAGTGATACAGTGATAATTAATATTTTATTATACCACCGTGAAATATACAATTACAACATTGTTCATGTTTGGAGGTTTCGGTCACATAGTGTTCCAGCACCCCGCCCTCCACCAGTGCCCATTTCCCACCACCGATGTCCCCCATTCCTTCCCCCTCCCATAGCCTGCGCCCATGGCAGGTTCTTTATATGCGCTTACTTTTTAAAACGTAACCCTCCGTCTCATCCTCCACTGGCCAATTTATTGTCATTTTGTGGAAAGCACGTTAATTGACAATAAACGTAAAGGGGTACTCATGAAATATATACAATGAATCATTTCCCTATGAATTCATCCAACTAGCCATTAGTGTATAAGCATCATTTTTATGCCTTCATCTCTCATTTCCAACCCTTTAAACAAAGGAGTTTGGTAATGGTTACAGAGATTCCCTGGAGTTTAGCATGTTGTTCAGTTCTGAAACTTGTTCGGCTGACTCTGGTTAAAACTGCACACAGTATATGCCCCAAATGGAAGGTAACACTTTCTTCTTCTCCCTCTCTCCCCTAAGAAATTGACAGTGCAAGCAGATTAAAGTTTAGAGACTTTACAACCTTAGAGGCAGTGAAAACAATGATCTTTAGCCTTCAAATAATAACATTTTTATCAGTAGACTTCCCCTGTCCCTCCTCTATTCCTTTCAAATCTTCTTCAAATAGTAGAGAAATAAATTCTAGTCAATAATAACAAAATGCCTTATCACATTTGTGATTAAAAGCATTATATAATAAAACATAATTAACATAACTGGGTGACAAGCTAGACTGACCCTGAAGAGGTCAGAATCAGCCTAAAATCCTATTATTCCCTGTGGTCCAAATATTTGTTAATTGAAATAATTACAATAACAGTCACTTCTTGGGTGTTTTTGTTTGACTGTGTCATAAGGTTCTCACCCCTTTTAGTTGTCTTGTTTATATTAATGGACAGGAAAACAGCAGGTTGCATTAGAGGACATTTTAGAGAGCACCCTTGTATTCTACTAGTGGGTGCATTTATGTCATGAAACCATTATGTCTTGAAGAGCTAAGTTATTTTAGGGAATACCAACAGATTGCTGATGCCACCGGCAGGCTGGACATGCTGAGTGTCATCTGACTTACCCAGATTTACCAGAGGATCCACTGTTTTCAGTTATCTCCGCTGGGTGATCTGACAGACATGTAACGAAAATCTTCATAATGGTTGGGAAGACAGGAAGTTACAGGGATTTCTGGAAATCAGAAAGAGCTTGTTAAAGGGTCAGACTTTTGTCCTCTCCAGCTCAGGTGACATCACTGACATGTGAACAGTTGGGGGACAAGGTCATGGAAGCGTTTTCGGGTCCCCAACAGCATGTGAGCATCTGGTGAGAAAGTTATTAAGTCTTATCTTAAGGGAAATGTATCCTTTGTTTTATCACTTGGTGCCTTTGTGTCAATCACAAAACCATCTCATTCACACAGAGTCAGACATGGCCTCCCCCACTACAAAAATTTCCACTGAAAAGCAATTCCTAGAGCGGGAACAGCAAAAGGATTGTAAACATTGTTAGCTGGCCTTACGTAAAATGGGAGCGAAGGCACAGAAATTATTCCTCATGGTGCTTTTCAGTTCTTTCAAGAAGGAAGGAGCCAGAGGGAAACGCAAGGTGACACATCACTCACCTCTTCAGCAGCAGGGGTCCTTCTCCTTCCCCAGCACTTTGCACTCGCTTACCAAAGGCTCTGGGTGCCACACCTTAGTTCCACAACAAACACTGCCTTGGTCTCTGCCTAAGCTCTGTTGTCGCACTGCCTGAAATGTCCTTCCTCAGCATCCCCTAAGCACCACCTAAAAATCAGTCCCACTGCACCCAGACTTCTTAATCACCCCTAGATGGCAAGGCTAACCCTCCACCTTGCTGAATGCTTTACAAACCTAATCCTGCCTTTCCCCCATTTTAACCCATAAGACTGATTTCTGCTAGATGAAGGACAACCATGCGAGCAAGCTGGCTTCCGGAAAGGATTCAGCACAATCGAACATATCCACATAGTAACCAAGTTCATTGAGGTTTGTAGGGAGTACAAGATGCCACTCTGTCTCACGTTCATTGATTTACAGAAAGCCTTTGATTCTGTGGAGACTGATGCGGTAATCGAAGCCCTAGCCAAACAGGGTGTTCAAACCCAATATATCAAGATCCTTCATGAGCTGTATTACGGATTCACCACCAGGATCTCACCATTCTACAAAGAAGTGATCGTTGATGTCAAAAGAGGGGTTAGACAGGGTGATACCATTTCACCAAAACTCTTCAGCGCCACCCTCGAGAACATCATGAGACAATTAGAATGGGAAGGAATGGGAGTGAAGATAGATGGTCGGCAACTACACCACCTCGCTTTGCTGATGACATTGCTCTAATAACATCAAACATTAATCAAGCAGCACAAATGCTGGCTGACTTTGACCGAGAATGTGGAAATATAGGTCTACAGCTGAATCTGAAGAAAACTATGTTCATGAAAAATGAACTAGTTCCTGAGGCCCCATTCACTCTCAATGAAACAAACATCTCTGAATGCAGCAGTTATGTGTACCTAGGTCGAGAAGTCAACATGATGAACGACCTAAAACCTGAGCTGCACAGGAGGAAGAGAGCGGCATGGAATGCCTTCAAAGGCAATGAAGAAATAGCTAAAAGGACAAAGAACCTCCGGCTCCGGGCACATCTCTTCGACTCCACCGTTCTCCCTGCATTAACATATGCCTCAGAGACCTGGGCCCTACAAAAGCAGGATGAGAATGCTATTGGGGTCTCCCAGAGAGGAATCGAAAGAGCTATGCTTGGAATATCACGCCTCACTCAAGTGAGAGAAGGAATCTGGAGTTCTGACCTCCATCGCTATTCCAGAATCAGGGACGCTGTCTTGTTTGCCAAGGCATCGAAAATCAGATGGGCTGGACATGTAATGCGATTTGGAGACAATGGCTGGACTAGAGCTGTTACTGACTGGATCCCATGGGATGTCAAAAGATCACATGGCCGCCCACCTATAAGATGGTCAGACTTCCTTGTCAAGACCCTGAAGGAACGGTTTGAGGCTCTTCATATTCCTGAATCAACCAGATGCCATTGGGCTACATTGGCACGTGATAGGGTCCAATGGAAATGTTACTGGTGCCCGCTCGAGCAAATCGATGAATAATGGGATTCAAGTAATCAAGTGATCAAGACTGATTTCCAGAAAGTCTAGGCTGATACCTTCTCCTTCCTTGTGTTACTCATTGAACTCAACATAGCTTTGTTGAGCAAATAGCTCAAAATATTTTTAAAATTAGGGACCCGTCCTAGACACTCAGACTGATGGTGCTCAGAGGCCTACTATCACAACCTGAGTGCTGGGGCACCACTGTTGCAGGACTCCTCTAAGAGCCTCTGCATCTGCCCTAGATTGCCTCCTGCAGGTCACTTCGTAGACAGAGGGGTAGTTTAAATGTGGCAGTTTCTCTGACCATGTATTCTGTACTGGCTGGTATAAATATTCTCTCATGCTACCACAATCATTGTGGGACTAGCTAGATCTTATTTTTTTTGTCTGGACACGTTGGGTCTCTAAGTAATTAGCCCAGCATATTTGCCTGGCCACGTTGGGTCTCTAAGTAATTAGCCTAGAGAGAAATGCTGTTTGCCTCCAAGGAAGCAAGCATGGCTCCGTGATAACTCAAAGGCAACTAAAATACAAAACTATCATGAAGTAGGCAAGACTTTGTGAAGGCTTGGAGAAATATTTAACTGGCATTAGTATAGTCTTTGGTAACAGAGGCATGCCATCTCAGAAACCCCCTTCTCTACCCTATAAAGGCAATTCCAGGCAGATCTTGGCTCACAACATTAGCATATAAAAAGACCTAGGTGAGGTGCTGGGAAAAAATTACCTGAGGGCATTTGACCCTCCCTGCTTCCCATAACAGTGGGAGGTCTGAGTTGCAGGGGTATAAAACTAGCCTGCTTTCTCTCTTGCTCTCTTTTTTGGGCTCTCTTTTGGGGCTCGCACTCTTCTTGGGTGTCTTGTGTTTGCCTACTCTTTACAGGGCCTTAACACATGGTGGCCGCCATCTTGGCCTACATGTGGCTGGGGTTCTAGCCGGGAATCCTAAGCACAGGGTTTTTCCTACTGTTGATTTATATGCCTAAATCTGTGATAAGTAAAATATTTTAAAACCTGCACTGGATTCCTGAGTTTTCATCCATTCCCCACCAGCTTCGGAGGTAGAAGGAAACTCGATCCCCTGGTACTTTGGGGACCCCAGTGGCATCCCCGACACACCACAAAGGCAATACCACGGTGTTGAGGGGAGTGGCCCATGCAGTGTGCAGGACCAAACACAGAAGCCTTTGTGTGCTAGGCACCAGCTAACAAAGGACTGTCCTTAACCATCAATATGAACGCTTGCTGAAGGGATGGATAAATGAATAAATGAGAGCTATATAATATTTGCCCATGCAATGAATTTTAAATTAAATTGTGGATAGCTCACGACATCACCTTATATGCTGCAGACTCCCGCTCTGTACAATTAATTAATCCTTGTCTTATCTCTGTGCGGTATCATAATACTTAAAAAATTAATTATGGATCCCGAAAGGTATCTTAATGTTTATAATAAATCCACTGTCACCTTGCACCACCAGAAAACCGAGGAGCCCATGCACACACACCTACCATATAGCTTAGTGATGTCTCAGAACTCCAAACTGGACCACAGAGAAGTGGAAAGAGAAAAACATTATGAATTGGAGGAGTGCAGAGGATTTGGGAGACAAGGGATATCCCTGAAGCCACAAAAAGACAAAGATAAATAAGCTGTTGAATTTGTGATTTGGGATACAGAACTATTATAACAAATGATGACATGAATAATCCATGATGGAAGCCAAAGAAGAAAAATGCTAAAGGAGGGGGTTGGTGCAAAAAGCCCAGAGAATTGGAGTACGAGGGGTGAAGAAGTTATTGGGTCACTGGGTCATTTGTTCCAACAGTGAAGCGGCTTTT
Organism: Cryptotis parvus; assembly: GCA_021461705.1. Lineage (NCBI taxonomy): Eukaryota > Metazoa > Chordata > Mammalia > Eulipotyphla > Soricidae > Cryptotis > Cryptotis parvus. The sequence continues at coordinate 83,217 of JAJIBD010031852.1, forward strand.
GATGACAGAACTTGGTTGTTTTTTCATGGTGGAGATCAGAGCTTCTGCTTCTAATTCACCTGTCCCTATGCACACATTTTCAGTGTTTAATACCTTTTGTACTGAGGCCCTGTTTATTTCATTCAGCCAGCCACCACCTTGTTGGAGGTTTCCAGTTAGGACTCGGAGTCATCCACAACCTCGGTCACGGGCCAGTCCAGAGAGGTTACCTTTGACTTACCCCCTGAAAGAGGCTGTCCAGATCGCTTATGCAGAGATGAAGCCCTGTGCAAGGTCCTCAGATAGAAGTGTGTGAGGAATGAATGCAACAAGCTGAGTCTGTGCAAAGGGAATACACGTGCCTTTTCTCTGTACACACTCATGTGTACGTATCTTGTTGAACTGGATAAAATGCAATGAAAATACCCTTTAACTTCCCCCAAACGCTTTTTTTGGCAACACTCTTCTTACTAAAAGAACCAGGGAAAGAAGCAGTGGAACACTTTTTAGCCTGCAAGGCTCAAGAATTACCAGTGAGCAAGCACACAAAGCAAGCACACCTTCTGTCCAGAGACGCAGGGTCCAGGAACTGTGGGAGCATTGAGGCGGCGAGGGGGGGCCTGCGAGGACAAGGGCAGCTATGTGTTGTTGGCCAGAGCTGTGGTTTGACACCCAGTGGCACTGATTCTGGGCAGGGATACGCCTACCTATATGCATGACTGATTTAAATAATATAAAAAGTCCTTTCTTATTTTTGCACCTTGAGTACCGGGGAGGGAAAGAAGGTAAAAAAGAAATCCAAAATAAATTAATAAAATCAACATTATATTTTTGCTAGAAAATATGAGTGAACTATACAGTAAACCTTCACAATATTTCCATCTGCTAGGTAGATGAATTCAGAATGGTTTTACATTTATAATTATCGAGAGAACGTGTGAAAGACCCTTATTCTGTTTTGCCCTCTCTTTAAAAAATGGTGAATAGGGCCTTTAATACTGCAACTTAAATGAATGTTGTATATTCTGGCATGGTGTCAACATGTTAACAGAACTTGTACTATGGTCTTCCAAAGGCAAAAAAAACAAATAGTTTAACACTGAGGTATTTGGAAGCAGGTGCTCTGGACAATTAAAGAACTTTGTGGCTTTTGAAGGCAGCCTTCCAAGAACTAGAAATCTGAAAAATGAATCGCACACTGTCACTTTGATAAAATATCTGGGTTTGGCTTCTATTGAGAATGAAACCAAAGCTCAAAGGGCGTAGAGCAAAGCTGTTAAGGACGATGCCCTATACAAGACATCATTTGAGCAGTGCTAATGGTCCAAGAACAAAACAGTTCATAGTTCTTTCTCATCTACATCTAACCACAGAACATCAATATAGTGTAGCTACTCTTACACATTTTACTGAATTTATTAGCCTCATGACATGGACAGGAATATTTAAAAGTTACACTTTAGGACAGACAAGGCAGTTGATAAAACTGGAATATTTAAATACAAAGCAAAGGAAAATAGGTGTGAGAAAACAAACAATAAATGACATGGCATCAGGAGGAAAGTGAAACAAATGTGAATGAAAGAAAAATAAAATGGAAAACAAGGAAGCTTAAAGTCAAATGTAAATGTACCCTCAAGGAAGCCATTTTAGAATGCTAATAAACTCAGGTTCTACATCTGAGTGGTGATTTCCTACAAAATCAGACTCTCCCTAGCAATGCTGACCTCAGGGATCACGGAGACCTCAAGGAACTCCATCGGTGTTTTGGAATATCAATCTGTTTCATCATCCAAAGGAGGAAAGTATAACCCTTGTTCTGTATACCTACAAAATTTTAATGTGTCTCAAATGATAAAGAAGAAAACAGTTGTGGAGCACCACAAAAAATATATCTAGTGGCTATTGTGGTGGGAGCTGGATCTAGAATGCAAGCATCCTTAGTTTTCCTAAACTCAGAAGAGTCTAAGGAAAACTTCAGTGATGAAGACCAAGGCAAAAAGGAAGAGTATCCAGCAGGCCAGCAATGCCGGTTCCCCAGGGGAAAGATCTGAACTGTGACTCATCTCAGAATGAGGGGTGATGACCTCACACTGCATCTTCTCTCGTGAATTTATAGTAATTCGTATAACTGAAAGGCCTTATGGTGGCCTGAGCCAATCTTTGTCCTATGGGCACATGGATTGTCCTAAACTGGATAAATAATTGTACAAATCTCCATTTCCATTAGGGCATATGCAAAGCCTTTAAAACAGGTCACTTAACCCATTGGCCTTTCAATAACTAATACAACCATTATAGGATTTTTAAAAATTTATATTATAAATTTCAGTATCTACACTCTTGACTAAACATCCAGGGGAAGGCACTCAATTCATTGCCAAAATTCATCTGGAGGTTAGAGTTGAAGTGTATTTTCCCAGATATATGCACTTAATTATTTTTTTATTACTCCTCAATCCCTAAGAAGCTTTCTCAAGGTCTATTTCATTTTGCATCTTATTCTCTACATTTCAATTAGACATTTGCATATTTGTCTTCATTACCATATAATTATATGATATAACATTTATAAGTTTAACTTTTCTCTATGAAATTTGAAGCAGTTAATGGGTTTTATGCTATTTGTCTTCCTCCACCACACTGAACAAAGGGACCAGAAAGCACCGATGCCCCACTCTACTCATCAGGGCCCAATCTACTTCCTTTTGAACTTGGCTAAAAGTCCCTGGAGCTCATGTCCTAACTTCCACGATGCTGAGTGACTCTTCATGACATCACTTCCGGCTGTAGCTTGCAAGTGGTAGAGCAGAAGCCTTGCAGATGCAAGGCCCTGAGTTTGATGCCCAGCAGCAAATATTGCTGTGTCATTGACAACCCAGCAATAACAAAGAATCATGTCACGAATGTGCTGATAAACAGCCCTGCCCACTTCCACCTCACACCAGCTGTCTCAAGACTCTTGTATTGGAGGCTGAGCATTAGGTTTTTTTTTTTTTTGGGTCATACCCGGTGATGCTCAGGGGTTACTCCTGACTCTGCACTCAGGAATTACTCCTGGTACTGTTCGGGGATGATATGGGATGCCAGGGATTGAACCCGGGTTGGCTGCATGCAAGGCAAATGCTGTACCTGCTGGACTATTGCTCCGCCCAGTTTTCTTTTTAAACCACTGGATGCTCCTAAAGCACAACCAAGGTCCAGATCCACTGCTCCAAAGTTATGTTTTATAAACTTCCAGGTGCTTAAAATGCAAAAGATATGGCAGAAAAACAGATTACTGAGCCAGTCAGTCAGGACTACCTCTACAATGATGCATTTCTAACATTTATTAGATAAGAAATGCAAAACCAGAAAATTACTTGAGTGACTAGTTTTCTTAGTTTTTTCAAAGAGAATACACAGCTGAACCAACTTTTTACTCCTCAGAGCGAAATCTGCTCTATGGATTCCTTAGGACATGGGGTTGGGTTTTTAGAAAATCTAAATTGAGAATGGCTGCTTCATCTGTGAGTGGTAATTGAAGTACTTCTCACTTTCTTTTCTTACCTTAACAACCCACCTTAGTCATTTCTATTTTTGCAATTTCCACTAATTAATATGCTAACATGAAAATTTCTAGTTTCACAAGACACTAAATTTTCTTAATGCATTTCCACATTCACAAAGCATCTACTCAATTCTATTCACTTCTCAAATCCTGAAACTGCCATTTATGTCCCACGACTTTACTTAAATACTTTTGGGACCAGAGCAATGGTACAGAGGCCAGAATATTTGCCTTGCATACAGATCACCCTGGTTCTATGGATCCCCAGTGCCCTAGGGAGCCGGGAGCACCGCCAGGAGTGCTCCTAAGTGCAGAGTCAGGAGGAAGACCTGAGCACAGCCAGGTGTGGTCCCTCAACATTGTGAAATCCAAAGAACCATCTTGTTGACTTATTTCTCATAGGCTGGAAACACTGAGTCAACTGTCACTTCTCAGCACCCTCTTGCTTCTTTGTACTTTCTCCCTTTTTTCTTTCTCTGTCCCTTACACACAGTTGTACCCTTCTCTTCTCACTCTGCCCTCCCTGTCTAAGGAAACCTGCCTAATCCCATCATTTTTGTCAATGTGCAGATAGCTTCCAAATCCACGGGGACGTTCAAATCCATCTCTGTATGACAACTTTTCCCCCATTTTTTTATTTTACCACCGTGAGATACACAGTTACAAAGATGTTCATGATTAGGTTTCAGTCATACAGTGTTCCAACACCCATCCCTCCACCAGTGCCCATTTCCCATCACCAATGTCCCCAATCCCCATTCTCTCCCCCAGCCTACCTCTATGGCAGGCATTTTGCCTCTGCTCTCTCTGTCTCTCTCTCTCACTCTCTCTCAGCCCTTCCTTACCCTCAACTTCTGTTCACTAGGATTCCAGCTGAAGCATTTCTCTGGCCCGCCACCGATACGGAATTTCTCCGAGCTATCCTTCACAATATCTCCGAAGCTATCCTTCACAGAGTCCAGAGACTCTCAGACATGGGGCAGAGCGGTTCCTTGCTCTCCCTGTGCCCAGCCGCTCATGAGGCAGTCGGGAGGCATGGTGGGTTCCAGCCTTGGCCCACCACCCGGCAGAACCTCACAACAAGCCAGACGACCCCCCACCCACTCCATGGGCGCCGCCATTTTCCACATTGGACTTCCCTCTCATCAGAACTCCACCCAGCCGACCAGCCCATCACAGCCCGGATCATCGACACCCACCCTGGAGCAGTTTCTTCCTCAATCCGCCCAGGTATGCTGGTCCAGAGACTCTCAAACATGGGGCAGAGCGGTTCCTTGCTCTCCCTGTGCCCAGCCGCTCATGAGGCAGTCGGGAGGCATGGTGGGTTCCAGCCTTGGCCCACCACCCCGGCAGAACCTCACAACAAGCCAGACGACCCCCACCCACTCCATGGGCGCCGCCATTTTCCACATTGGACTTCCCTCTCATCAGAACTCCACCCAGCCGACCAGCCCATCACAGCCCGGATCATCGACACCCACCCTGGAGCAGTTTCTTCCTCAATCCGCCCAGGTATGCTGGTCCAGAGACTCTCAGACATGGGGCAGAGCGGTTCCTTGCTCTCCCTGTGCCCAGCCGCTCATGAGGCAGTTGGGAGGCATGGTGGGTTCCAGCCTTGGCCCACCACCCCGGCAGAACCTCACAACAAGCCAGACGACCCCCACCCACTCCATGGGCGCCGCCATTTTCCACATTGAACTTCCCTCTCATCAGAACTCCACCCAGCCGACCAGCCCATCATAGCCTGGCTTGCGCGGCCGCTATGCGGCCACGCGGTTCATCAATAAAGGCTTTATTTGGAGGTGTTTATAGAGTATGCCTCCCGCACGGCAAGCCTAGCAAGCTGCTCGTGTTGTATTTGATATGCCAAATGCCAGTAACAATTATATTAGCTCATTCTCATGACCTAATATAATGGTTTGAGGCTCTTTATGTTCCTGTACCAAGCCGATGCCCTTGGCTCTACAGCATGTGACAGGACATATTGAGATATTACTGGTGCCCGCTCTAGCAAATAGATGATTAACGGGAAGATCGTGATCGTGATCGTGATCCCTTCACAAAAACTCCAGTTTAAGAGGCAGAAACTCTTACCTCCAACCACGCCACCACCACTCCTGACGCTGGTGGATCTAATAAGTGCCTCCAATTAGGAGACACTTCCCTCCCGAAAAGACCCTTTAACCACCACCTGAAGACCATTTGGGGATTTGCCAGGTGCCACCAGCATCTAGGGAAGATGAAGCCTGGTGTGATGTTAAATCTCCTGCAATTCCCAGGACGGCCCCCTTCAGGATTTGAGATTCTGATCATTCTGATGAAAGAATTATTATCGGGGCTAACATGTCGGTGATACGAACGTTGAGAGCCAGGTTAGTATCTCGAGCAGAATAAAGTGGAACTATCAATCCACACCACTACTCTCATCAATGAGCTTCCCCCATGGTACGATCAGCAACGTGGCATCTTCTCCTAGTGTGCCGAAATTACTCTTCTCAGGCTTAATTTGCTGCTCCTGACAACCTCTCATTGTATGAGCACACCCACTCCTCTACTATCTGGCGCCACCTGGCATCCCTCCCGCCCTAACTTATCTGGATGTTAAACAGGAGACCATGCTCCCTGGTTGCATCTTAGTTTATTCTCTCATACTGCTGGAAACTGCATGTGGAGGTAGAAGTTCAGCTTTCCTTCATTCCTCACCTCCAAAGCAGTTCACTTCCACAGCCTCATTTTAGAACTTATCTTCCTCCTCTTCTCCTATTACTCCTCTAGATGCTCTTTTCTGCTTTTGTAGTTTTGTCACATATATCCCCTCCCTGTCTTCGTCCTTCATTCATTGAGGTATCTGCTTCTGGCTCACCATTCTGATACCCTTTTTCTCAAATCCTTAAACAAAACCCCTCATTCTCTGCTGTCCAGTAGCATTCTTCTCCATGCTCCCGCCAATGGTATTCTCCAGTACTCCCGCTAATAGTATTCTTCTCCAGTGCTCCTGCTAATAGTATTCTTCTCCAGTGCTCCCACCAATAGTATTCTTCTCCAGTGCTCCCACCAATAGTATTCTTCTCCAGTGCTCCCACCAATAGTATTCTTCTCCAGTGCTCCCACCAATAGTATTCTTCTCCAGTGTTCCCGCTAATGGTATTCTCCAGTGCTCCCACTAATAGTATTCTTCTCCGGTGCTTCCACCAATGGTATTCTCCAGTGCTCCCGCCAATGGTATTCTTCTCCAGTGCTCCCGCCAATGGTATTCTTCTCCAGTGTTCCTGCTAATGGTATTCTTCTCCAGTGTTACCCCAATGGTATTCTTCTCCAGTGCTCCCGGTAATGGTATTCTTCTCCAGTGCTCCCAGTCTCCCCATTTGTCTACCATGGAACCACTCTTTCCTTCTATGAATGATCGATGACTAAATGAGTTTGCTTCTATTAGGGCTTGCTTAGTAGCCAGTGAAAACATGCATCTCCACATGTAGGAAACTTCTTGATATCCTATTCGCATGCCTTTCCCAATAAACTTAAGCATCCATGTAAAATTTGCTTTTTATATGTCAAGCAACTAACGCAGTACATGGCACAAAGTTGCTGACCTGATTCCCTTCACTCCCCAAGGCTATCTCAAGTGTCAGTGGAAACTGACAGTGTCAACAGGCACAGGGCTATGGGTAAACGTGTTCTCTCTATCCGGAAAAGACCTGCTTCCTTTTAGAGTGATAAAATAGCCACCCTATGCTCTGTATTCAGTCCTCTTCGTCACTGTAGAAGCCAGATAAAATATCCCTCGCATCTCATTTATATACTGAGCAGAAAGGATACTTTTAAAATTTAAGTACAATAAATGTTTGCAAGAAATAAACCTAAGAGAATCTGGCAAGAGCATAATATCCTGAAACATTATTTTCCAAAAGATGGTAAAGATCCCAGGAGGAAGATGTAAGGAGGACTAGGGCTAAAGAAAGAATAACAAAAAAAGAAAAGATCAAGAAAGTGAGTAATAACCATGACATAAGCACCAATAACTTCCTATGCAGCTTATCACTTGTTACTTGTCTTTCTATTCATTGATTTGCTCGAGTGGGCGCCAGTAATGTCTCCATTCATTGGGAATGAGGTCCATTATTGTTACTGATTTTGGCATATTAAATACATCATGGGTAGCTTGCCAGGCTCTGCCGTGGTTCTGGGTTCATCCCAGGGGGCCCAGTCCTTTTCTATGTCAGACCATCAATCATCCAGGGCCCATGGGGCAGAGCCCTGGGTGTAGACAAGCCTGTCTCCTGTCTGCCACCTGCCGAAGAAGCCGGGCACAGCAGCCACACCTGCAACACCTCGAGGGGCAGAAAATATGTATAAAGTAAGTAGCAGAATAAAAAGGTATAAATCAGAAGAGGAAACAGTTCAGATACTTTAAATTCTTGAGTTGTCCGCAAAGAGATAAAGAATATCGAATAAGAATAGATTTGATCAGAGAAATATATATATAGTGAAATGGGATAATTATGAAAAAATAACTGTGAAATATATCATTCCAACCTAACAAGAGAGGGAGAAATAGATTGTGTAATCAGTTTAATACAGGGAAGCGTGAAAATGGAGAAAAATGGAGAAGCAAAAAAGAAATCACTAACTTATTATTAAAGACCTATTATTTCTTTTGAAAAGGCAAAAGTTTTTCTGTCTAAATTTGAAAGACATGCCCAAATTGTAAGTATAAAGGAAGAAATTTAAAAAAAAAATGAACATTACAATAAGTAACAGAATGAAATTAAATGCATAATATAGAACTGATCACAAGAAAAATCCCACAGAAACTGGGATAATCTAAAGAATTTAATCCTAAAAGGTGACCTGTGAATGCTGCCAAATGCTTAAAATGGAATAATGTCAAATATAAACAAATTCTTGCAGAGGAGAGACAAAAGTGGGACCACTCCTAGCATCTTTTATGTAACCAATATGAATTTGATACCAAAATCTATTGAGAACAGTAAAAAGAAAGGAAAATCTCAGCCCATTCCCATACATGGACAAAAACAAGCAAAAAAATACTAGCAAACAAACACAAACACATGTAAAAAGAAAATTCAATTAAAAAGGATTTGTTCCAAAATAAAAACTTTAATTTGAAATGTCATATTTTATTATATGAAGAAAATTGAGGAACTATGATATCTAGTCAATTCATGGAAAAAAATTCTTGTCAATATGATTAAAATGAATCTTTCTTAACCAGATCACCAGTATCTATGAAAAACCTAGAGTAAATGTCTCACTTGATATTTGCTGAAACTTTCCTCTGAGTTTTGGTAATTCAGTGGGACTGACATTTGAAAAGCTAAATTTCCCTCTGAAATAAAAAAGTACGGATGTCTACTTACCAACCTTTTATTTTTTTCTTAACAGAGTCCTCTCTAGTGGCCCTGGAGAACTAAGGGCAAGCTCCTGGTCCTTACAGGGCCTTGTGATGCTAAGGATCAAACCTGGACCTTGTTCGGTACAAAGCACGTGCTCCATTCCTTTGAATTATCATCCTGATCCTTAACACCTAGTCTACATATTTTGGGTGTAAATAAACAATGAAGCAAGCCATGTAAAACATTATAAGGCAGACTGTAACAAAGGCAAAATAGCCTTATCAAACTTCTGATATGATTGTACATAAGCAAATTCAAATGAACCTACAACTTGTTAGATAATAAAGTTGCTGTACTGAAGGTAGTTTGGAAATTTTTAATGTCATTTATAAACTCCACAAACTAGGTTATCTAAGAATAAATCAAGAAAGATGTGGAAAAACTCTTAGACAGCACTTCCAAAGTATTGCTGAGAGAAGTGAAGAAAAGGTAAACATTCATGGATTAGAGGACTCAACTGTTTGTAGGTTTGATGAAATGCCAATGAAAATTTCAAGGTTATGTGTATGTGTTTAATTTGAGAAGCTGATTCTTATATTTGAAACCATAGAAATAACCAACATTAATTAGATATAATCAAAAGAGAAGAACCTCATGGAAGATCTTGCTCTTAAGTATTTAAAAAATACTTAAGCTTTAAACTTAAAAGTATAGTAATTAAGACCATGCATGGTCTTAATTACTATTAACCTAATTATTATAATTAATAATTAATTATAATATAGTTTAATTATTATTAATACAAGAATAGTATAGGTAGACAATAGAAGAAATAAGAAAGAAGGGGAAGAAAGATGTGATGGAGACAATAATATGGCCAAATGAACAGAAACATTAACCATCAACTTCTAATCCTATTACATATAAGAGTCAAATCCAGGTTCTTTGTAGGCTTAAGTATCTCAATGGGGTGATTTTTAAGAAATGATTCAGGAAAGAGTATTATTCCTTCACTATGGTAAAACGACTCTAAAATGCACTAAGCATACAAGATGGCTAAGGAGACCATATTAACAGAATTACTCTAGGGGTAGGGAGATCCCTTTGGGTATAAACGTGCATGCCTTGAACATGCAGGGCCCCAAGTTTGATCCATAACATCATCTGACCCTGTACGTATCACCGTCCACAGCCCAGGAGGATCGAGCACCACAGAGCATGGCCTGATGGACCCCAATGGCATCACTGGGCCCAAGCAGTACTGTGCTTCGGGTTAAGCACTGAACCATCAAGGCTGGTTGGTGGAGTGTCACCACTAGTGGTCCCTAGACCCCATGAGCAATGGTTGGCCCAGCAACAGCCCACCTCCAAAACACACACACACACAAATGTACAATTTTGGTGCACAGAAAGACAAATAAGTAGTAAAGCAAACAACAGAATGGGAGAAGACATTTCTAACACAAGTAACCCCCCAATACACTTTGGTCTAGAATATGCTGACTTACAACAGATCCCTGAGAAGACAAATAAATCAATAGTAAAAATGGGAAAGAGCTTGAACACTCTTTCAAGAGGATAAGAAAATGCCCACAGAGCTATTAAAAGGGAGTTCACTAATCATCCAGACAGTGAAAGTCGAAGCCAAAAACAAAGCCTACTGCAAACCAATGTGCCTCCAATGGAAGACAGATGGCGAGACTTTTGTTGCACTTTCAGAGCAATGGGAACACCTCACATTTGTGGTGGGAGTGCAGATTGGTATGAACCGAATTGTACCAGCTAACTTGGGCTGAATCATGCTGTGGAGTGGAGCAACAGCGACAGCATCTCATGGATACCTGCCAAAGCTCTGAGGTAGCCCACAACTGCCTGGAGCCTCACTGCACCCTGCCTGAGAGAGGACAGGGGTGTGGCGGGGCTCTAAAGTAGCAGCTGGATCCAACTTGGGCTTAGAACACATCAACGGCCTAAGCTGTGGCTCCAATGACTCTCCTCCTGGACAGCATCTTCCCCACTGGATCTCCTTCAGTTAGCGAGACTGCAGTGAGGAAAGCTTTAATTTCTACTGCACCATAAGCAAAGACCCATATGGGCTGACCAAACACACTTTGAGGAAGAGTGTGGTTTCTTTCTTCCAGAACTCACAGGAAATATTGGAGATTTGGACGGAAGACAGGAAAAGGAATGAGAAAAAACTCATGGATAAGGGAATGTTCAATTCATGATACTTTCATCTTTCTCCAGGGAAAGATTATGCACATCTTCTTTCCCTTATTTTTCTCCACTTCCTCCTCTGCCTATTAACTGCTTGCTGAGTTTTCTGGGTACTCTCTGAAGAATTCAAACCTTACCTTGAGTTATTCATTGTATTTATTTATTTATTGCATTTATTTATTTATTTATTGCAGGTATTTATTGCGTCTTGGTCATTTCACTGCAAATTACCAAAAATCCTAACTACAGCTACAGTTTTTGAAAGTTAATTTTCTTCAACTTTTTATTTTTCTCAGTCTTCAAAGGAAAGATGAAGAAAGTGGGAGTAAAGGTGTGAGCTTGTTGATAAGCCTGATTCTGATTCAGTCCAAGTGATACTGAGGTGTTAATCTTGTCTTTTATTTTAATCTAGGTAATGATAATGGGTTGTTTTCAATATTGTTTCAGCTTCATGAATATGTATGTTGTCTGCAGTCATTTCTTTTTCACCAAATTTCTTTGAAGCTAACTACAAGTCGGTCTCCTGCTCCAGTTCTAACTCAAACTTTTCTTTGCTGCTTTCTCTCCAAGCGCCCCTGTGAGTGTGAGTGTGGCTGGCATCTGACTGCACTCCTTCTTCTGTCTCTCTGCTCCAGCATCAATCTTCCTGGTGGGCACAGAATTCGTGGGTTTTGTTTCATCTTTCAATGTTTCTTCAAATTCACACTCATGAAGAACTGGGGAAATGCTCTTAATTCTCACTCATGCCTTTTAGATTTACACTATTCATGTGTATCCCTAGTCAAGCACTGTCCCAGGCACCGCCTTAGACCTTCTTGGTCCCCAGATGGATGAGCCCATTCTCCTGCTCAAGTGAATACAGGACTTGCACAAACTGGTGTTAACATGCACCTTCACTAGGCAGCAGATATCCAAGCTCGACAGCTACTCCTATATTCACCAAAAAATGTCTTATAGTCAAACATTCTCTGAAAGTTCTAGTAGCGGAGTTTGGGGGTTTCTTTTGGCAGAAGCCCAGACCTGTCTCATCCTCGAACCCCCACTTTGTGTAATGCTGAAAGCTTGGGCCTTTCACATCTCACACTACACTTCGTCACTTCAGCCTCACTTTCTTAGTGGGGCTTCTGTTGAGATATTATTATATAGGAAAGGGATTTCCTCCACAGACAACTCTACACCATGGAATATAAGATTAATTGTCCCTTTCTTCATGGAGTCCCAATGAGTTATATATGATAAGTAAATAGATATAAAAAATTCCTTAGTAACATTTTTGGTTATTAATGTTTGCCCTGATAAGCTCCATTGGTTTGGATACTTTGGCATCCTGGTCCCCTTCATTTGGTCACAGATTATATCTCCTGCCAAGTAATGCAGCTGGCATACCCTTAGCCATGGCAGGAAAGAGGCTAAAAATTGAATAAATGAGCCCCAAGACACAAAGTCACTGAAAGATAAAATGCCTCAAACAATAGAAAGTCAGTTATGTTATCATCTGCCATGTATCATCCTCATTCACCTTACTGAAATGTCCTTGTTCCTGTCCTCCCTAATTTATAAGCATTATAAATGGAAGGAGGAAAAATATGGTTCTGGGAAAACCGGGCAGCTACATGTAAAAAAAATGAACTTAGACCTCCTTCTAACACCATGCACAAAAAGTCAGATCAAAATGGATTCTAGATCTCAATATCAGACATGAATCTATAAGGTACATGAAGAAAATATCGGAGAAACGGCTCTACAACATCGAAACGGAAAGTATCTTTTAAAGACAACACACCACTGACCAAGCAAATGGAAGCAAAGATAAACAAATGGGATTATATAAAATTGAAAATCTTCTGCACCTCAAAAAGAAACGGTGACCAAGATACAAAGACAATCCACAGAGTGGGAAAGGATATTCACCCAATATCCACCTGACAAGGGGTTAATATCTAGGATATATCAGGCATTGGTAGCACTCCACAAGAAAAAAACAGCCAACCCCATCAAAAAATGGGGAGAAGAAATGAACATAATCTTCCAAAAAAGAAGAAATTCGAATGGCCAAAAGGCATATGAAAAAGTGCTCTTCATCTTTAATCATCAGGGAGATGCAAATCAAAACAACAGTGAGGTACCATCTCACACCACAGAGACTGGCACACATCCAAAACACCAAGAACAACTGGTGCTGGCGTGGATGTGGGGGAAAAAGGGACTCTCATCCACTGTTGGTGGGAGTGCCGACTGGTCCAGCCCTTTGGGAAAACAATATGGGCATTCCTCCGAAAACTAGATATTGAGCTCCCATTTGATCCAGCAATAGCACTCCTGGGAATATACCCTAGAGACCGAAAAACACATAGCAGAAACACTATCTGTACTTCTTTATTCATCTCTGCTCTATTCACTATAGCTAGAATCTGGAAACAACCTAAGTGTCCGAGAACAGAGGACTGGCTGAAGAAACTGTGGTTCATCTACACTATGGAATACTATGCAGCTGTCAGAAAAGATGAAATTATGAAATTTACCTGCAAATGGATGGACATGGAGACTATCATGCTGAGTGAAATTAGTCAGAAGGAAAAGGACAGATATAGAATGACTGCATTCATTAATAGGATATAAAAAGATACCAGTGTTTCACTAAATGTGGGATATGGTAATGGCAGATTAAAACCCACCATTGAATATACACAAAAGAGACTTAATTGTTAAACTATAAATATCTGCAGGGCTAGCCACAATGTGGAAAAGAAGAGGGAGAGAGATGCAGAGACAGAGAGAGAGAGCAGAGAGAAAAGAGAGGATACTTGGGTACCTGCTATTGAGGCAGCCTGGGGGTGGCGGGGAGGGGTGGGGTACATTGGTGGGTGGAAATGGGGCACTGGTGGAGGGATGGGTGCTGGTATACTGTACTACCAAGAACCAATTATGAACACCTTTTTAATTGTATGTCTCACAGTGGTATAATAAAAGAAAATAAATAGAATTATAGGC
>JAJIBD010031854.1:0-29477 GCA_021461705.1 Cryptotis parvus
GCTGTTGTTCCTTGTCTGACGCGTCTCAACCTATGTCACAGCTGTGCACTTTTCAAAATAAGTCACTATAGATGATACCTACGTTACCAGAAAATAGTTTAATGTGAATTAAAATAATCCAAGATAAGATATTACTGACATTTGTTGCAGGAATGGTTAAGAATTCCAAATATAAAACAGTGTCAAGGACAAGAAAAATGTGCTTTAGTGAATATTTAGGGAAGCAACATTATTGCTTTAAGAAACAGTAATTCACTGTTGGTGAATATGCCATAAATATGCCATAAATATGCCATTTAGTGTGAATGGCTTTTCACCATAATTTACTAGGGCACTTCAGCCAAAATTGTTCTATTTTAACGTTCGCCCAAGACCATCCATTGGTTTCTTCACCTGGAACTCAGGTTTTCATTTCATTCCATTTTTTCCTTACACCTAAAATGCTCTGGAGGCTCCCTCCAAGGTCAAGTGCAGACACAGGAGTAAGTGCTTCCTGAAGAAGTTTTAAGTTGTGGTGGTCTCAAACAAACATTAGATCGTTTGATCGCAAGCTTTCTCTACCACCAACAGCAATATGTTAACAGCATCCCTGTGAGGACATAGTATTGATTTTTCTGTCATCTGCCTGGAGGGCTCCTCTTTCTCAATTCAGCACAAGCCTGGCGGCTCCTTTTATATGTTTTTAAAAGGCTGACCATAACAAAATGCATTATGTTAAACATTCTTGTGCATCCATTTCATTGGTATTAGTATGTATACACTGGTGGTATACAACCATGAGCACAGTGGTGTTCTAGCCCTCACAGAACTCTACCATGACAAGAACTCCACTTTCCCCTTCAGCCCTATTCTGCTTTTTCTGTCCATGATGGCTTAGGTAATTGTAAGCCTTGCTCGGATCAAATGGCAGCACGGTTAAAGGCCCAAATGGCAACATTCTCTAATCAAAGATCACCATTCCCCCACCCCCACCCGTGGAAGACAGGACTTATGGACCATCTGGTGACAGAAATCTTCAGGCTACATTCCATGCTTCCTTACAAGCATCCCCTACTAATAACAGAAAGTCAGACCAAAACATCAGTTCCATCTCTCTGCTCTCTTTTTCCCACCCAAATCAACTTAAGTCTCACTTAGCCTCCCCAAAGCATGGCTCTACCTCAAGCCTTGCCAGGGTGGGTAGAGTCTACCCCAAAGCATCCCAATAAACTTCTCCTAGTTCTCTTCACTTTTTGATAATCTCTATCCTGTCTGCCAGACGCTCCCAACTCCACGAGGACCTCCATTTTCCACATCCAGACTTCCCCCTCGTCCAGAACTCCACCCAGCAGACCAGCGCCTATCCACAGTCCGGCTCACCAGAGATCCTGCTGCTGCGGTCTTTTTAATCCGGCCCAGGTAATGCTGATCCAGAACCACCCACATGGGGCAGAGCTGCTACTGGCTCTCACTGTGCTGCCGCCACTCATGAGGTGCCCAGGAGGATGGCAGAGTTCTAGCCACTGCCGCTTTCCCAGCAGAGCCTCACAACAAGCCAGGCGACCCCACTCCCGAGGACCTCCATTTTACATCAGGACTTCCTCCTCATCAGAACTCCACCCAGCAGACCAGCCTATCGTGCGGCCGCTTACATGCAGTCAAGGTTCATCAATAAATGGATTTTGAGATAATTACAAGAGGCCACATGCTACCCGCCGCAGCAGAGCCTGGCCGCTACCTGTGTTGTATTTGATATACCAAGATACCAGTAATAATTATGAGCCTCATTCCCATGACCTGATGGAATGGTTTGAGGCTCTTTATGTTCCTGGAGCAAAGGAACCCCCTTGGGCTCTACTTGCATGAGACAGGTCAGATAGAGATATTACTGGTGCCTCCTCGAACCAGAATTGAAGATGAGCGGGAAGACAGTGATACAGTGATACAGTGATCCTGTCTGCAATGGGTGAGTCTCCAACCTATCAATAATAGAAACTTCGAGTGGAATTTTAATAAAATTTATTAATGCACTATTGCTCTCCTTTAATCTTGACTTCTCTCACTGACTAGCTCTCCATGTTGTAGCATGTGTGAGAATTTTATTACTAAGACTGAATATCATGCACAGTAGATCCCTGCACCTTTTTAAGTCGTTCCTTGAATGCTCCCCACTGCTGTTTCATGGACCTCTTCTCAGTGGCTTGAGTTTCCAAGATTCCGTCACGGTGGCTGAGTTCTTCTCTTTCTGCTCTGCTTTTCCAAAGTGTTTTCCATAATCTGCATTTCATTTCTCACGTCTGATATTTCACTCTCTTTTGCCTGTCAAAGTAGTGATCCACATATATTTTAATTCTCAAGTAATGTAACATTTTTAGGTACACAATCTAGGAAGACAAAGGCTTTAGTGACGGACAAAGAAAGAGCACATTTTTGATATCATGACAAGCCTGACTGATTGCATTCCAAGGCATGGCACAGCTCTCAGACTTCACATCTGTGCTTGGTACATGTTTACATGTCCTGGTGATCCCTAAGGCCCATTTGCAACTGTGGCTGAGTTCTGTTATTTCCTGTCTTGAGAGAGCATGAAGAGCACCGAGATTCAGAAATTTTGAATTTGGATTATTGATTAGGCATGCAATTGAGAGTTTAATGCACCTTTATTTTAGCTTATTAGTCAGAATATGGAAAAATCTCAGTATCTGGTAATGTGAGAATTGTTCTGTTCTGTTTCTCCCTTTCAACTATCCCATTATGTATGATTCATTATTTTCAAATCCACTTTGAATTGTTTTCAAGTTATTTACATTTATGAGAACCGAAATGAACATTTAGATGGCTCTTGATTATATCTCTGTGCATACATCCAGAGTACAGTCTCCAAATTAAAGACTTTTCTCTCCAGATTTCACACTTTCTAGTGGACTGGTTTGAAATCCTTTAACAATGACTTTAAACAAAGGGGAGTCCAATTACAGACAGAAACTGAAGAGAGTAAAAAGGCAGATCCTGTGCTTTTGTTTATGTGGAAGCATTTTTCAGTACAGAACTTTTGCTCAAACACTGATTTACTTTCATGGGCAGCCTTTCTTAAATACTCACATTTACCCCTACCCTTTTTTTTACCTTATCTTAATTAATTTACAAAGTTTAGAAATTTAGGGTATAACTTAAAAGCTCTACATGTTCATGGACTCACAACTCCCACCACAAATGTTCCATGGTCTGTTCACTACCAAAAGATGTCTCTTTCCTGTCCCTCTTTCCCTCCAGTAACCAAGTTATTTTCGCAGTTTGGGAATGACACATTTTTGCTAGTTCACATACGTCAGTTGATAATGCCTTACATTTCTGAAAGCTAAGTGGTGATTGCGGGTCTCTGTGTTGTTGGTCCGTGGTTCCCAGTTTCCTCAATATTTTCAGTTTTGAAAATAAGTTAAAGATGCTCAGACTCAGAGTAAGAGAGTAAAAAAAATTTGTTGGAAGCAAAGAAAGGAAAAGGAACCTCCCTTCCTAGGGAGGAATTTAATATAGGACTAAGTTACCTAAGGCTTTGTTGTGGGTTTATGGGAAAATTGCTTTTTTGTGTTTCAGAGTATGCAGGAATTAAATGTGTGTGTGTGTGTGTGTTCTTTTTAAAATGAAAATTGGGCTCTTTGCATTTCTTATAGACATGGGGCAGAGCTGCTACTAGCTCTCACTGTGCCCAACCGCTCATGAGGTGCCTAGGAGGGATGGCAGGTTCTAGCTGGCCCACCCCCCCAGCAAGAGCCTCACAAGCCAGACGACCCCCACACTCCATGAAGACCTCCATTTTCCACATCCGGACTTCCCCCTCGTCAGAACTCACCCAGCAGACCAGCCTATCACAGCCCTGCTCATTGAGGATCCACCCTACTGCAGTCTTTTTTTTAATCCGGCCCAGGTATGCTAATCCAGAGACAGACATGGGGCAGAGCTGCTACTGGCTCTCACTGTGCCCAGCCGCTCATGAGGTGCCGTGAGGGACGGCGGAGTTCTAGCCCCTGGCCTGCCACCCCAGTAGAGCTTCCCAAGCCAGGCGACCCCACTCCATGAGGACCTCCATTTTCCACATCGGATTTTCCCCTCGTCCAGAACTCCACCCAGCAGGTCAGCCTATCACAGCCCAGCTCCAGCGGCTATGCTGTTCATCAATAAATGCTGGATTTTTGAGATGACTACAGAGTATGCTACCCGCATGGCAGAGCCTGACAAGCTACCAGTGTCATATTTGATATGCCAGATACCAGTAACAATTATAGACCTCATTCCCATGACCTGATGGAATGGTTTGAGGCTCTTTATGTTCTGGAGCAAGCAGGTGCCCTTGGGCTCTACTTGCATGAGACAGGTCATATGGAGATGTTACTGGTGCCCTGCGAGCTAAAACGCGAGGATGAGCGGAGAGAGGCAGTGATACAGTGACGGTGTTAAGAATGTAATAGCGAATCCAAGGATCAGAGTGGTCAGTACAGAGCCTTAGCTATATTTCCCTTTTCTTAGCCTCCTAATGAACCGAAACTCAGGGCAGAATTTACAAAATTGGACTATGACTAATTTTCTGTTTATCAGAAATCGCCAGGAATTCACAGGAACACAAAAGAGTAAGATGGAGGCAGTCAAAGTTGGACTGTTCACAGCTGAATATGTATGTTTATATGTACATATATACATATGTAATCACTTTGCTCACCTTCCAGCTCATCGATTTGCTCGGCTTCCGTTAACTCTGGCGCACCTATCTGTCTCTTCTAATGTACTCAAGGGCATTTGCTAACTCAGGAACACGAAGCTTCAAACCATATAATAGGATATTTTAAATATTGTACAACATTACATCAATGTGGTATATAAGTTAATACTTTATTAATTAATAAATTAATAATATTCACATATTAATATTATGCATATTACTTCACATTCATTTAGACACTAAAGGGCAATTAATTGTAAAGCTATCTATATATTTTCAGGTACTAAATGAAATTTCTGTATTAATTTGAGTATTATGAAAATGATGTATTCTATAATTGTGAGTACAAAACAATGTACAGTATACGGAATTATATTAAATAACTTCATCTCAACTAAAATAAATTACCTTTTATGTATTAGTAAACTATTAATAGCTAATAATATAGCCTATGATTTAATGTTAGGTTGGAAATTATAGCCATTAGAAATCAAGTTAGTCCAGGGCAGGGAAGGTGGCCCGATGGGTGAGAGGCGTTCTTGCCCCGCTTTCGCGACCCTCTACCAGCTGGTTCGATCCCGACCATAATATTACAGAGCACTGCCGGGAGTGATTCTGAGTGCAGAGCCAGGAGAAGCCCTGAGCATCGCCCGGTGGCGACCCAAAAAGAAAAAAAAAAAAAAAAAAATGGAGGATTGGTCTGAGAGAAATCTATAAAATGAGTTCATTGTAAGTTTTTGGTGATATCGCCTAGCAGAATCTAAGAACATTAAGTTCTGGGCACTTGACCCCTTTGAAAGATTAAGATTTTCCTAAGATCAGTTATGTAAACACATTACTCACTTCCTTGTGTAAGAGAAATTTTGCCATAATCTGGACTACTAGGGCATTAAATTTTCTAGCTTAGATTCATCAATAAGTGATCTTAAATGTTTTGTTTTCTAGATCATGTGATAATCAAAAGCGGTATCCTGAGAGCGATCCTTTTATATTTTTCTTTTTGGATCACGCGATAGCAAGGGGTACTCCTGGCTCTACACTAACCACTCCTATAGGTGCTCTTGAGATCCTCTGACATCCTAGGAATGGAACCCAGGCAGGCATTGGGCTTAGCCATGTGTTGACCCTCTAACCCCAATCAAGCATTCTTGGTATTCACCGCAAAATTAATAAATTGGCACTTTCATCCAAGATATCTGCCAGACTTTGACCTAATTCAAATGATGAAAAATCTTGTTTTTCAGAAATAAACGTGAAAAATTGCCATTTCAAGCTTAAAAATATGAGCTATGGAATCACTAGAGACTTGAGACACTCAGCAGAAAATGCCAGCTGGCCTTTTCTATCTTAATAATGAAACAGGCTACCACATCTCAATAAAATATTTTTGAAACCATATTGATCCAAAGATATAAAGAGGTTCACAGCTGGTTTTATCTGATTTACGAACAGTTCATATCTCAAAATACAGCTGAACCAATCAGTAAATAGTGCTGAAACTATTTACCTGTCAATATGGAGGAATTTATTTATGAGATGATAGTGATGGCTTCAGAGCAACAGAACAGCTTGGTAGGGTGTTTGCCTTGGCTATGGCGCAGATCCAGGTTACGTCTCCCTCTCTATGCAGTCTCCTTAGAAGCACCACCAGGGGTCAGGTAAAGCCTGAACCGCCAGGATGTGCCTTCTCTCTCCCAAACAAGCGTGGCACGTAGCTCAGGATAAAAAGTGAAAAGGTGTTTATAATCTCAAAAGAAAAAGCATCACTAAGTTATTGAGCCAAAGTGTATTTATTTATGAGCATCCTAAGTAGACATTTGCTTACACTTCAATATCACTTCAACCTATGTTTACTGTTTGTGTTGTCATTCGAAGACCCAGGGCACCTCCATCAGAGAAGGTACACCGACCCTTTGAGTTATACACCACTTTGTACATCCAATGTTCATTCGATTGAAGAAAAATCTACTCTACCACCAGGCACCTAAATAGCTACTATAAGATTTCTGTGTTTGGGTGAGTATGGGATCACTACAGGGGCAGAAAGGGATTCCCCTTGTAGAATAGCATGTTTAAAATAAATGCAGAAAGCATCCATTTGAAAGCAGCTTTTGCAATAATAACCAAGAAGCTAAGACTACTGAAGAAAAGAGACCACAATACTAATTTGAAGAATTCCCTTACCACACCACCACTATTATATTTACAAGTGGATTTTCAAATAATTAATATGAAGTTAGAAACTGAGGCTACTGAGACTGAAAGCCAGATACATTTTCATTAAAATATTTCGGGAGTGAGCCTTGGCTGAAGCCTCAAGGACCTTAACTAAATATTGATTCTACATATGAGCCTGGGTTTAGCTCCCAGCAAATACCTGTTCCAAAACTAAAGGTATTAGGAAGCTTTCATCAGATTCACGGTTCTTGGAGTTAAGGAGTGTGCTGGGAGGAAGGACAAACCAGCCTCTTTATGGGAGAGAATTCTAAAAGCCCAAGATGAAACAGGAACCCCAGTCTTCCTGGGTTACAGTCAAGACCCAATTTTATCAGCTACTGCTGAGCATATATGATTTATGATCCTATAACATCAGGGAAGAAAAGATGATGAGGCTGTCTGGAACCACTGTTTTCAGTTAAAACATTGAGCATTTGACAATTCTTTCTTTATTGTCTACAGACAAAGAGACAACATAGTGAACGCAACTAAAGGAAAAAGTAAGTGATGGAAGTAATTTCCAGATCAAGATATTAAAATTAAAACAGAAATATCTATGGTTGGGAGGTCAAGAAAATACAGAAAAGATGAAAAAAAGAGGCAGAAAAGAATCCCTGGCAGGTGAGATATATGTTTAAAAAAACTGTTTTTCAAAACTGAAAAGTGGAATTCTGAAATGAAGTTAATATGAAAATAAAATTGAAGTGGAGCAAAAATGCAGTTTGAACCTTGTATTCTTATTATTTCCTATAAGGGCAAATTAGAAAGTACTATCAGAAGATAAAGAAGACTAAGAAACTAAAAATTCAAAAGTGATATATTTATGTATACTTACTACATATTTCATTGCTCTCCAAATTAAATAAATTAATTGCATTTTTATAATGTAGTACATAGACATAAAATTGGAGTCACAGAGCTTCATTAGGAGGAATCTTCCAAAGCTCCATCTAGATAGCTTTGTTTCAAAATTCAACACTGAATCTACCATGCTGTAGAGGCTCTAGAACTAGATATCCGCCAAATTTTGCAGCTCTAGTTGATGGAACACTGGTAGGAGATCTCCTGTCTATAGAAGACAGAGCAAAGTGTCTTCTATTGTGCACTTGACCAAAGATTGTGAATGGTGATTGAATTAAATGTATAAAGTGTTCGTTATTATTCTTAAAAATTATAGAAAATCAACCCCAAATGGCTTGAGCGAATTGAAATATCATACTCTCCCTCAGACATTTTATTAAAGATTTAATTTTGGTCAACAGAAAACTTTACTATTAAGTACCATAAAGTGAAATCAAAGAAATGAATTAATTTAGATATCTAGGTTTAAAATTAGTTTTATAATATGAAATCATGGCTAAGAGATGAAAAAATGAACTAAATAGAAATAAATATAAAACCAACATTATATGAGAGAATAACAACATCTGCAAATAAAATAAAGGGAGGTATTCTAAGCGCTAGGCAAAATTGCCACAGAAAAACATAATGGAAGTTTGATTTGATCCAAAAGCTTAATAGAATCATCAAAGTAAGAATTGTTGCTAAAAATGCTACATAACATCAATAGCTAGGTCTCATTAGTGAAAAATGATGTCTACTATATTTTATTCTATTGCTGAATTTTACTGAATTTTATACTTATTATACTTTGCATTACACTTTATGAATGATTTTGACAAACTGAGAAGCTCGGGAGGGAGGATTGAGCTGGGAGAGAAATAAGGCACTGCCTTACATATGATAAAAGAACCTGCATGTGTTTCTTTGCTGAGAATTCAGATCAACTGGAAGTTTTAAAGGAGGATAGATTATTCTTTTAAGAATCCTATACATAAAATTGGATTATTGCATGTAAAGGAATCTAGACTGTTGCAAAGATAAGGGAATCACGCCACTAAATTTCAAATTTTTTCTCTTCTCCATGCTGCAATAATTGAAATTCTTCAGAATGAGACACTGTGGTTAACTATCAGAATATTTTCCTTAAGAAGGGCTGGAATTCAAAGTTAAAGGTTTATGTCTAAACCCGGACCCCAGTTTATTACCTGGAGTGACAGCATCACTCTAAGCACTGCTGACAGCAGACCACAAAACCTATTACAAAGGTTCTTAACCCCACCTTAGGTCTAAAATCACTATGACAATCTTAGAGGCTCTAAGCACCACATTAAAGTCCATTACTTCCAACAACAAAAGCTTTCAGAATTCTTCTCTTTGTTTTCTCTGTCACAACTCAGAGTGTTGGTGTTTTCTACACAAAGAACTCCATGCGATAATAGTCATGCTCCAGACTAAAAAGGGCATTACGTGTTATAAGCGAACAAAAATGCTGACTGGGATGGCGAGTATAACGGACTTCAAGGGCAGTTCTAGATCAGCATCAAACTCCTTTGGGTGGTGTAGCTCCTAAATTGCTTGCTGATTAACAGCTGAGCTTTTTAATCTATATTGACTTTAACAAGTGATCACAGTGCACGAAAGGGTGTGATTCATCTAATGTCATTTCACCATATTTAAATGAAGAACTCCAGACCTAGTGATGCCGGGTTGCTGAAAAACTCCTCTTTAAAAATAAGGACACGAAAAAATTCTCTCAGTTAAATCAAAGATAGATACTGTTTTCCCAAGTTAAAAACCTCTTTCCTTCTGTAGTTTGGCTTGTCCAAACTACTTTTGCTCACACACTGCTCTACTCCACCTTTAGAAAAAAAATAGAAATAAAAATAATGGAATACTTAAAGACTTCAAAAAACTCACACACTGACTTCAATTAAAGCCTGTATAAAAATTAATTAAAACTACGTTTTCTTAAATATTGAGCAGCATGAAATTTTATTTCGGTTGTAGAATTGACAGAAGTACACGAAGGTGGAGCCCAAAGTTTATTACATTTCCCATGATGCATACATACATTATTTATATTACTGTTTATACGCCATGTAATGTGTATTAGGGAAGTACAATTCAGAAATTAACAAACAATAAAATATTATTAAAAATTTATCTACTAATCAAATGCCCTTGAATTACACCGAATTAACATGGAGTTTTCCCAAAATTTATATTTGATGCAAAAATTTTATGTATTCGGATATCATCAATGACCAATGATAGGGGCAGGATTTGAAAGTTTGTGTGCAGCAGCGACTAACCAAAGCAATCTAAACCTAAAATTGATGATTTCTCAGGCAATGGCTGGTCTATATTACTTTGGCTGCATTCTTAATTCAAGCAATATGAAGTCTACACAAACTATTGCTCAAGTATGGCTTCTACTGTTTTCCCACTACATTTTCCTTTTTTACTTGTTTCTGCTTATTGCTCCTCTTTGTCAACTATTACTAGAAATTTTCTGCACCTCCAATTATTCTTCCTGGGCTTATTAAAGAAACCACCTCTCTCATGGACTTGTCTGGGTCATTGGTGAGAAATTTAAGCATTTGCTTCTTGGAGTCTCAAATATATTTTGGGGAGAGTGAGAATGCATAAGCAAACTATCATAACACAAGACACAAATTTATACATTCGTGTCATGACCTATACTAACAGGGTAACACAGCTTTTATATATCTTAAATACAGAGAAAGGATTCTCTCTCAACGAGGAACTAACATTTAATCTTTTCCCAGAAATTTTTGGGTGAGTACAAGGCAAAGGATATTACAGATAGAACAACAATAGGTGATCACTGGGAGATAAATGATCTTGTTCCAGTGGATTGGTTAACCTTGCCATGGTAAGAAAGTGGCTACAGGGTGAGCTACATAGGGACTAATGGTTGAGATGTCTGGCTTTTTTCCATTAGCGCAAAACATCATCGTGACACATTCATTTTTTGAAACAACCGACGATTGTTACTGCAAGTCACAACAACTCAGCCAGCAGGATTCCACTGTACTGTGACAATTACTTCGAGACAGTGTGCTCTCCTGGCAGGTGTCTAAACAGATGAGGCTCAGTAATATTGCAATTCTCAGTCATAAACTTTATGAACTTATACTGCTTTTGCTCAGAACCTCAAAGTGCCTCCTGACCACAGAGTTATAGAATGAAATAATGTAAGAATTCCCTAGAATCGATACCAGTTTATCTTCTGAGTGAATACTGTGAGACTTTCATGCTTACCATTTCTATGTAAGTTTTGCATGCTTGATTCACAAATTACATTTGTTAAACTGCCAATTTCCAGTGGTACTGATCAATTTCTTTAGCATAAACAATTTTTGAAATGAAGATTATTCCAGAAAATTAGAGAGATAAACAATCAGACAGAAGACAAAGATTAGGCTGCCTGTGGCTCAATGTAGGGGAAGTGTTGGGACCACATCCTGCTCTGTAATGAATACTACTAGTGGGCTTAGGGACCATATAGGATGCCAGGATCAAACCTGAGTCAGCTGCATATAGTCAATCGCCTTACCAGCTATACTATCTTTCCAGCCTCAGAAGAAAACTTTAAAAGGCAAGCACAAGTAATAAGAACTGAATTAAAAATTGAAACAATGCTATAATAAATAGGAAGGAGGAATTTAGAAATCTATATTGTCTCTCTATAGACATAGGTGGCATGGAATTTGAGTTTAAAAAACAATATGCTGAAGATGCTGCATGATTCTGCCTTGTAATGCAGAGAACTCTGAACATGGAGTCTCCTGAAACCCTTGCTGGCTCTCTCCAGTGCCCAGCCGTGCATGAGCACCTGGGAGGGATAACGGAGTTCTAGCCCTGGACCGCCACCCCAGCAGAGCCTCACAGCAAAAGCCAGATGGCCCCCCACTCAGCAGTGATCCTCCATTTTTTATCAGGACTTCCCCCTCATCAGACCTCCAACCAGCAGACCAGCTTTCAGCCAGACTCATGAGATCCACCCTACAGCTGATCTTTTCCAAATCGACCCAAGAATGCTGATCCAGGAATAACTGGCAGAGCAGAGCTTACTGCCTGAAAGCCTACTGCTTTTAGCACAGCGCATGAGAGAGCAGGAGGGGCCTGGGTTTCTGCTAGCCCACTTTTAGCAGAGCCTCACAACAAACCCAGCGGCCCCCACTCCATAAGGGCCTCCATTTTCCACATCAGGACTTCCCCTTGTCGGACTCCACCCAGCAGACCAGCCTATCACGAGCCCGGCTCCATACGGCCCCAATGAATACTAGATTTTGAGATGAAGCTACAAGAGTATGCTACCACACGCCAGGGGAGACCTGCCAAATTATTACCGATGCCGTATTTGATATACTTGAATACCAGTAACAAGTATGATCTCATTCCCATGACCTGATGGAATGGTTTCAGGCTCTTTTTATGTTCCTCAGGCAAACCAGGTACCCTGGGGCTCTACATAGAGACCAGTCAATGGAATGTTACTGGTGCCCTTTCGGCTCATCGATGATGAGCAGGGAAGGTGCAGTGACCACAGGCAGTGATGCACTGAAGGCTGAGGTGAAATTTACCTTTGATGCTTACACCAACTCTCGTATACACCTAACGTGCTAGTTTGGAGATAGTAGTTTAAAATATATCATTTCTATCTTTCTAATACAATGAAGTCAAGGATGAAAAACACTGCGAGCCTGGCTGAAAAATGAAAGCTCCATAAGAGAGGGTTTGGAAAAAAATTGAAGTTTCTACGCATAAGACTTTTCAACGTTTGCCATTGTGGATGCTTTAAAAAGCAAACCTGTGAGTGAGAGGCGTAACTGGATTGCACATGTGTGGCAGAAAAGAATCAGCAGAGTCCCCAGATTGAAAACACACATTTCATTTTATAATCGGTCCGGTGCTTATGTAGCCATCCCAACGGAATGGAGGTGACAAATGGCAGTATTGAAAGTGCAGTGGGAGGAATTGAAAGGATGAGTGAGGCTAGAGCAGCCATCTTTTCGGTTCCTACTTTTTCAGGCGTAAAAAAAGAGTTGTATTGGCGTGGCGGTCTTGAGGAGAACAAGACCGGCTGAGTCTTTGTCTAGATGACTGACACAGGAAAGAAAGAAGGAAAAGTAGAAGATTTCTGCAAAATGCCATTTGCTGAATGATCTGCGGAGAAGCATCCTGCAGGGAGGGACTGGGTACTAGTTAGCACTACAGGAAAAACTGACTTCTTCACTGGTGGCAATGGAGGATGAAGTCTGGAAGCCAAAAGAAGTCAAAGCAGTTAGAGTCAATGAATTCTCTCTTTGTCGTACGAAATAGGGCATCAGCTGGTATACAGCAGGAGAAATGGGGTAAAATGTTTGAGAACTGCCCCTAAATGGGTGCCAGAGTGAGAGCCTGCGGGGACACCCAGCTGCAACAGAAATCCACTTTTGCAACTGAGCTAATCGGCTCGTGATGTTTTTACTGGGGGCATCCTGGGTGGTTGAAGAAAACAAATGTGTTGGATGGATGAATAGCCCAGAGGCTAGCAGTGCTAGAGAGGGGAGGAAACTGGGGTTCCTGGAGGCACTTGGAAAGTGGGAGGTAAAATGAAGGAGAGAGCTGAGAAAGAGCGCAGAGAGAAGAAAAGACAGATGGAGAACACAACCAGGATGCGGAGGACAGACGGCGGCGCCAGGTAGGAAATGGAATTGGTGAAACTAGGGAGGATCAAAGGCTTCTTACGTATAATTGCTTTTAAAATGTCATTAACCAACGCAGAGGTTTCAGTGATAAAAGTGGCTCGCGGGGTCAAAGGTCAGGACAGCCCCCGGAAGCTACCTGTAGCACAAGATCTAAGGGAAACGCTGGGATTGGAAAGGAAGGAGGAGGAGAAGACCAGTACCATATAACTTTTCCACCACTTTGGAGAGGAACAAAGTGTATTTACTTTTATCATGAGTAATTACTTTGGCCAATCCTGACTTTTAACATCTCTCCCAAACCTCAATCAGTTGGAAAAGTAGATGGGAGAGGAACCATAAATAACGTAGAAATAAAAGCCCAAGGAACTCGAAAAAAGGGAGGGAATTCTTTGGCTTATTAGATTCTATTACACAGACTTCCTGAAAGATGACAGACTCCCAGATGTGAGCGATGTTGTGAAGGGAGATGGTGGGCCCAGTGAGAGTGGAGACGGAAGACTGCCTGGAGGAGGGAGCAGAAGCTGCAAACTAAACCATTCACCTAATTTTAGCTGCTTTTACAGTCTAATCCTGCTGTTCACCTCGCAGACTCACCTACCCCTCTGAGTCTGTGCCTAGATGTGTGGGAGCTGAGCACAGTGAGATAGGACTATTCTCAACACTGTTCTATGGAGTTTCACTCAGAAAATTTGAAACTTGACTTGGCTAAGGCAAAGAAAGATGCGACACTGTAGCCAGAAACTACTTTTAATCTATGTATTTTAAACATATCACAATAAACATTTAGGACACAAAGAAATCCATTATTTAGAAAGAATTGGTTGTTTGTATATTTATACTATTATAAGTATCTGTGGGTAAGACTAAAAGGTTTCTCAACATGCCACTTTTCATGTGCACATGAAAATATACAGGCCATTCGCATTATTATTTTAGTAAAATGATCTCTTTGAATCCTTGTATATTAGCTAGAAGAATAAAGGGACAGTAAGTGAGTATATTACTAGAACTTAAGAATTCCCCTCAGAATTCAGAGGGTGGACAGTGGCCACCATGCAGAAAGAGGAGTCAGGAGATCTAACACAATAAAACACTGGTCACTGCAACGAGTACAAAGAAAAGGCAAAGGGAGAAAACACAGACACAGAAACAAACTGAAGGCCGTTTTACACTCTCTTGGAATGACTTCAAAAATGCCACAAAACTGCAGTACTTTTGACCTGCAGCGGATGCTCTGGCTGAGCGTGTTTAATTCAACTCCCAAGCCGTTTAGCTTTACAAGTAATGCTATCAGGTTCAAATTTGTTTTTTTCTTTTCATGAGTTTACATGGCTACAATTCATGTGCTGTCTCTGCCAAAGAGAGCACTGAGGTCGAACGCTGGCAAGGGGAACCTAAGGAACAGTCACAGTTCATTATTCTACCATCCATTGTTGGGTTGCTGATTAACTTGCAGTGCTTTGCGAAAGATGGCTTTACCAAAACTTAAAGTCAATTTAAATTAAAGCCATCTCAAATTATTCTTTCACTATCAGCTACACTTCTTACTTTAAGGTATATTTTATTTTCAAAACTAGAAGTAAGGTTGCCTGAGCCAGAAGGCTTCAATAACTTCTCAAATGACAAAAATGCTTTTCAAATTTAAAAATAAACTTATTATAAATACTACAAATTGCTTTATGAAATTGAAAGAGTAGCTCTAATGCCTAAATGTATTGTGTTATATAAGAGATGGCAAGTTTACAAAACTTATATCCATTTTAAATCCTAGGAAGTACGACATATTTATGCAGTCATTTAAACCTTTCAAACAAGGATGGCAGACAGTTACATAATACAGCTATCTAAGCAGCCTATACAGGCAATGTAATTTAACTGTAGAAGTGATTTACATTGTTTCTCTTTCACCTATATCTTTTGGCACACACATCTAGTTTAAATGATGAGTGGTATTGTAAAGATTAAATATACATTTTGCTATTGAGTCATGTTGAATTTCATCAATGAACAAAATGGAAATCAAGTAGAAATGAAACAAAAAATCTTAGCATAGCATACAGCAAACATTTTTTTTTCACTACTGCTAATGCCAATATGCCTCTCAGTACTCCTTTGAATGAAGGTAATTTTAGGCTATAAAATTGCTGTTTCTTTAAAGCATTCTGGGAAGAAGGAAGCTGTGAAGTTTCTCCTATACAATTCTCTTCTCCTTTTCAGAATTTTAAAAGCAAAATCATTTAAGTTTTTACTATACCCCTACACGTTAAAATGATAATTTTAAGAACATTTTAAAAACAGCTCATCCTTGACTTTAGAATAGGAATCACTGTAGAATATTCTAGGGATGGTTTAGCAAGGAGCAAAGTATCTGCTCTTGGGGAAGAATGATGTAGGACTCAACCTGACTCCCAAAACATGCAGGGCAGGAGGAACCCCATGAGGGAAGTCTGGAGGTGCTGGTGTGAATGTATTTGAATCCAACTCCATAAGAAGTAGCAAAGAACAATAACACAGAGGGGAGGGCTTTTGCCTTGCACATGGCGACGGGTTCGGTCCCCAGCATCCCATACAGTTCACTATAGGAACAATTCCTGAGTGCAGGACAAAAATAACCCCTGAGCATCACTGGGTGTGACCCAAAAGAAAAGAGGGTGAGTGAGAGAATGAGAGAGAAAGAGAGAAAAAGAAAGAGAGAGAGCAAGAGAGAGAGGCACCAAGAGAAATGGGCCAGGGAACTCAGCAGAAGTGCCAAGGAAAGGTGAGGCTTTTTTTATATCTGTAGAGTTCAAACAAAGCTATGGGTTTGGTTTTTCTTTCTGGATTCTTACATTTATTCGTACTGTTGACGATCATTTTGCCTTTAATTGCTTATCAAGAAAACCTCAATATCTTCCAAAGTATTCTTTGCTCTCCTCTGGCACTGAAACAAAGTTACCAACATCTTCTGAGAGAGCTAAAGGATTCAAATGAATGTATGTATAAGACTAGGCACACACGCTGCATGGACACACATGCTGCCTGGCCCATGTGGCCAAAAGCACATGTGGTGCCCGAGCACGTATGCTTTCTATCTCCCCTCTTGAGATGTGTACTCTCTTACTTTCCCTCCTCCTTACCCTAAAACCTCCTTAATTAAACCTATTTTACTTCGAAAAAAAAAAAAAAAAAAAAAAAAGACTGACCTGGGTGCTAATTGTATCCAAGCAAGAGTTCAAGTAACCTACTAAATGTACAAAAAATAATGATAGATATACTGATTGCTTAAACTTTTAAAACTCATTATCTGTCACAATACTATTTTAAAAATTTATCACTCAAGTGAACTAAAATCAAGTTTTATGGTTATAGAATATACAGAAAGGGACAGCATGGCTTTTTTTAACCATTTTTATAATGATGAATATGATTTTATTTACCTTGTTTGTATATCTAATTCCAAATATTTGTTCAAAATCTTTCTACATTGAAGGTTGGAACCAATAGCCATTGCATTAGAAACTATAAGGAGACTGATTTTCTGAATTAACATTTCCACCTTCAGAAACAAAAGCTTTTTCCAGTTTTAATAATATGTATTTACACAAATGTAACCATATGCTTATGAGAAGGACAAGCATTACTGTCTGGGTGTCATTAGACTTTAACAACATATCAAGTTAATTTTTAAAAACAGATTGGCATATTTCAAAATTTCTTACTTGGATACTTCCTTAGCTCTTCATGAAAGGTCATTCTCCCTAACGCTGACTTACTAGTAGAGGGAATACATATAAGGATACTCATAAATTGCATGGAGATATATGCAATCTTTCATATTCTAAGAATACAATACTTATATTATTTTCTGAGGACAGCCCACTAACCTGTTATCATCAGAGAGGAATTTACATTAATCCAGAATCATAAGCAGAGAATAGAACTAATAGGCTTGTTTTGAAATGAAGTTAAAGCAAGGGAGATTAGATGACCCTGGTTGCTATATTTGGGAGCTGGTGACTCTGGTACAGCACCAAACTCTAAATATGGTGTTGCTAAGACACAAGCATACACTTAGGCCATTTATTGGTAAAGCTGGCGAACTAATACTTTACTATTCATCTACATGAATAGGTGAATTAGATGATCTTTAAAATGTGAGTTAATTCCTTATTCCATTTTACTAACTGAGGTTTACCCTTCCCACGATTTGCTTCTGAGTTGGATTTAGAAGCGTAGCAACAGTTGTCTGAGTTACTAGAAACCTTACACTTGAATGAGCAACCTGTGAATATGGATAAGTGCAATAGAACCATGTAGCCTGATATGTTGCATTTATCTGGAATTTGCCCGAAGGTTTAATTCCCAGTGTGTAGGGTTAATGAAACGTGACAAATATTTAGATGTAACATCTAGATTTATTGTTCTATCCTGCGAAATTTCAATTTTCTCAAAACCCCAGAGACTTTAAATGAATAGGGATCTTATTTGTGGTTCTTTGTATGGCTGTA
Organism: Cryptotis parvus; assembly: GCA_021461705.1. Lineage (NCBI taxonomy): Eukaryota > Metazoa > Chordata > Mammalia > Eulipotyphla > Soricidae > Cryptotis > Cryptotis parvus. The sequence goes on from JAJIBD010031854.1 coordinate 17,958, forward strand.
ATATAGTTAGATGCTACCTGCTTTAACAAGTTCAAGTAATCACATTATTGAGACCATGACTGGGTTTCTTTGTTCCTATCTGCTTTACTGAGAGACATGTGCAAATTCAATGGGCTTTGTTTTTATTTCCAGCTGCTTGCAGAGAGCCAGAGGCCTCTCTGGGCATGTTTTCACTCTGCCAAGACACGCTTGCATCTGCTCAACTCAGGAAGGAACTTTTCTTCCCTCTGTCCTGACCTTCTTCAATGAGTAAATATATAGTTAGATGCAAAACAAGCACTGCTGTTGCCATGTTTGGGAGTGGCGAGAAATTACCTATCTATGCTATCTAATTTTGACATCCTGAAACAAAAACTAGTTGAAGGTAGTATCATTCCTTCCAGTTATAAATACTGATATGGAACATGAAGCACTTAAGGAAGAAGATTTCAATCTTTCTACCAGAACCACCGGCTGCAAATACCAAACCCTCTGCCCCAGTTTAATCAAAATAGAATACAAATGAGTTCATTAAGTAGCATATAAGGAGGAAACAGCTTATTACTTAATCTACTTCCTAGGTAGCCCTCCACCGACGCTATTAATTTTGTTTCTTAAGAGCCAATTCCTTGTGCTTTGAGCACTGTTGAGTCAGATGATCCACTCGTCTCTGGTGCATCTCATCATCGTGGACCCTTTCAGTCGTCAGAAGCTGAGCAAACCAAACAAATGTTAATTCACTCTCCACCCCATAAAGAAGCCCCAAGGAAAGGCAGCATTAGAAATGGAAGCTGCTCTTTTCATAATAGGTATAAGTTGATCAAAGGTGATCGCTTGCAGATTTTAGGTTAATATAAGCAGGAATAAAAAAGAGAAAAACCAAATGATTTTCCTTTAAGTTAGTCATACCTGCAGCAAAAAAGTGGCAATAGGTTTTCAACCAAATCTATTATTTTTCTAAAGGGATTTACTTATTTATACTTCTCTAGACCATGTTGAGGAATATTATCGCCCTAAGATAAAATACAAAAGTATATAAAGCAAATCTGTATTTACTAAAACCCATATACATCTCATTTTTATTTACCATAGCTTGTATATTTTTGCCAAGACTTTCTTAGGGATGCCATTTAACATCTTTACTTACACAAGGAGATGTTCTTTGACATGAAATGTGGATCAATTAACAATTAACTATTTTATGGGGGTAAGTACTTATTTAACACCGAGGACCTTATTTCTTGATAGGTACGAGTGTTCAAGGCTGCGATATTCTATGACTGCAAACTGATTTACCAGCAATTTCTCACATTTTATGTCCACCCACCAAAATTTTCCAACCTCACTTTTTTGACTTGCTTCTGTTTCTCATGAGAAAAAAATGACATGAGAGTTGGAAAATGAAAATGCTTTAAGCAACTGCAATGACCTTGAACTTGTACCCTATAACTACTCTAGTAAGACCACATTGGTAGTAACTTTTCCCAACCCCTTTGTAGACCAAGGTTTTGTAGCAAAATAATGAGAATATTGCTCATGAGATAAAGTCTATATTTTTTAAAGATTCAACATATATCTTCATCATGGCTTCTTCTACTATAAAAGTTTGAAGTCTTTAATTTCCTAGCAATCATTTGACTTCTCTAAATACTAATAAAGATAAACAGACATGGTATCTTAGATTTAATTGCCCAGAGTTTAAAAAAGGTCTTGGCTGAGTACTGATTCTCTAGTAATTTTACCTCAAAATAATTAATTTATTATTCTGAAAAAATGAATTTAATTAACTTAATGAAATGAGCAAAAATCACAAATGATGAGCCAGGTAAAATAACTTTTGAAGTAATGACAGCTAGGACTATCTTGTCTACATGTCTGGTCAATCAAAGGGACCACTGGATTATAACAATACTGGAAACATGTTCCCTTCTTCCTACGAAACTGGCGAAAGAATGGATAAAAACTCAGGAATCCAGCACAGTTTTTAAAAAACTTTTCTATCACAGATTCTGATATACAATCCAAGAACAGGGAAAAAAACTCCTCTGGGTTCCCACAGCTAGGCTCGACCCATTAGCAAGCTAAGATGGCTGCCATAATATTAATATTGAAGCCCAGCAAGAGAACAAAGAGGACAGAGAAAGCAAACACAAAAGGAAGCGAAAATGGCAAAAAGGCCTTCTCTCCAGCCTACTTTATAGATAGAAATCCTCCAGAACTGCTGCCCGGCCCATTCTGTGGGCTGGGCTATCTAAGATGAATGCAGGTAAACAACTCTATTGAAGTACAACACTTCAGGTGGGTCTTTAGCTTCACAAGTGCCAGAGCTGATTCAAAGCACCTAGCCGAGCCAGGAGGGGCTGCAAACTATAGGTGTGGCTGGAACAGAAAGTAGAGGATGTATCCACCTCACGAAGATACATGGGACTTATCAGGACACCCTAGAAATGCTAGCATCTAAAGTGTGCTGAATCACTAGCATCCTAAAGGAATTGTCACAGGAAAGAACTAAATCACTTTGTGAGAAATCTTATTCCTGAAACATTGGTTTGGGGCCCATACCTGTCAGTGATCAGTGTTTACTCCTGTCTCGTGCTCAGGAATTACCTCTGGCAGTGGTGGGACCATATGAGATGCTGGGGGTTTAACCCAGCCAGCAGTCTGCAAGAGCAGAGTACCCTACCCACTACTGTTTGGCCTTTACTCCTGAAACTTGACATTCCCTTCCACTTAATTGTATTTGTGTACAACAAATAGACATTCTTTACTAAAAAGCTATTTAATAATTAAAAATAATATTAAAAACTATTAAAATTCTGAGATGGTGGAGAATCTGATCAAGAAATAAGAAAGAGTTTTAAGTAATGATTCAATGATATTTAATTCAAAATTCTGTAAAAGCAGTATTGATATTCCCTTTTGGATTAGTAATGCTTATTGTGTATTTCTACTTTGATAATTCTAGTAAAGAAAAAGGACTTAAAATCCAGTTATTGTTTCTAGAGGTAATTTTTGATGAATAGGGCACTAATACAACCCAGATTCAAACCCCAGCACGGATGGTCCCAAGCCACCTTGGCGAATTCTTCGCTTTTAGAGCCAGGAGTTAGTGAGGACTGCCTGGCAGTAGCTCAACCCTTTCCCTCCCTAAATAAAATCAGGTACTTTTCCTGGTGAACCAGTGTGTTTCCCCTAAATAAAGTGGATTTGTCCTATTGGTTCTATTTCCAGTAGAATATTCAAATCTTGAATTAAAATATAAAAATTATTAGCAGTAATCACTGTGGGAGGAAAGTACATAGAACAAATCTTTGGGGATTAAATGAATTTAAAAGCCTGTCTAGATGCAGGTAGTGAGCACTTACTATAATAAGACAACATTTTTTGTTTTAAGCTGTCTTTTCTAATTCTCAAAGCATTGTGTTTGGGGTGCGTAATTTGTTACCTTCATTTATCCGTTTAGCAAAAGTGAGCACAAGAAAATTCAGTTTACTTGCCCAAGTCACAATTATAAATAGTGGAGCTGGGATTTGGACACACTCATTTGATTTCAGGGTACTTACTGAACCTCTCATATTACTCCTTGGTCTGTAACATTAAATGGTGACTTACCTTCCCCTGCCTCTCTTTTACAAAAACCCAGACTTCTGAAATTTGGTCCGATGGAACCGGGATTGCCTAGGCAGCAAACTTGAGGGTGCCTGAGCTTAGGTAATGGAGTTTGCATTTTGAAAAGTGAAACCACTAAGAGGACTCAGTACCTCTCTTAATATTTCTTGTTGCGATGGTCCCTCCAACAGAAATGGGAAATAAAACCAAATCAAGCATTCATTCTATACAAGCATTGCTCTCCTTTATAACTTGCCGAACTTTATTTTAGATGGCTCATAATAACCAAAGGGATATTTCTAATTTATTTGTCCCTCTGTCTTTGTATCTATCTCCCGAATTTCATTTTCACTTTCAGAGGCCCAAAATGAGATTCACTGGACATCCTATTCATCTGCCTATCCCCTGGTCCTAAGCACACCTCATAAACCTGAAGATAACTTGAATTGATGCCTCTCTCCAATTCACACAAAATACTCTTTAATTGATAGTTAATAAAAATAAAAAAGGGTGTTTAAGAGAACAAGAAGATACACAGATAGTTACAGTGTAAAAAATACCGCTACATCACTGCACATTTCCAGTAGCTTTTTTAAAAACTGGGGCGCCTTTTCCATTTCCTCTTATAAAGGTTATGAGCTATTCAGAGACTTGCAGTCACTTCTTCGGTATGCTTCAGCGTTATAGCTGCTTCCTAACCTGCCCGTAACACCTAAGAGGACAGATTTTACTTTGCCCTTTCCACACTTTCACATTATTTAACTTTCCTGTGATAGACCCTTTCTTTGCTATGAGAAGCTCTTGCTATCTTGCCTGCCTTAGTGAATGTTTTCTTCCATGTAAAGATCCTCAATCAGATCATTTATAAGTAATCAAAGCATCAGCCTACTCTTTCCTGGGTTCCTGATTGGAATATATATACGCTGCCACAATGCCTAATCGTGATTGCTGCTTTCACCTCCCCCCCTGAATCCTTAGTAAACAGCTCTTTGCCCGTTGATGGCAGTTACTCTCTCCATCATCTTCAGAACAAAACACACTGATCACTTTATTTATGTATATGACTGTAACTGTCTAGACTTCTAGACACTCTAAATCCCTTAGCATATAAAGGTAATTTCCTCTCCAGAACCTGAAAAGCAGATGTAATGGTTTGATCAAAGGTAAAATATGACTTCCTGTCTACGAAATTCTTACATGAACTGAAAATAAATGAGCGGGGTTACGGCAGTCCCATTAGTCCCATTAGTTCATATTCTTATTACATAAATGATGTATGAAAAGAATGAAAAATAAGTAATAGGAACTTATGGATTTGGACTTGAATTGTCCTGTCATTCTGTCCTGATTCTTAAATCACACTGTTTATTTGTCTCCCTGGGGTGAGGAGGCACTAAATCTAGGACTCCCAGAACGACTTAAGAACTACCCTTTTACACTTTACCACAGGACTTTCTTATGCATAAGCACTGATTATATTCTGCCTGTTGCAGTGCAAGCAGAATTTTCACTAGATATTCCTGATGTTGCTGTTCCTGACTTTTCCAAAGCATTCTGTTATTCATAAATAAGTGCTAATATAAAGACTTCTTGGCTATCTGTTGAAACTCCATCATAGAAGCATTTAACTTTTTAAGAATTTTCCATTTACTTGAGGATATACAGAGTTCACGAAAAGTGTGCATATTTGGGTTTCAGTCACACATTAATTTCCAGCACCCATCCCTACACGAGTGACCATTTCCCTTCACAAAGTAACCTTTTTATATTCCCTCCCTCCCAGTCTGCATCTATGGCCGACAATTTTCTCACTTCTCTCTCTCTCTCTTTTATACTTTCTCTCTCTCCTCTCTCTCCCAGCCTCTTACACACTGTGACAATACACTTCTAATTAGGGTTATCATTATGTCCTTTGCCTAAATTTAATGATACTCAGTCAACGGCTGGTATTATCTGTTTATATAATTACATTAAGTACACTGTTCCTTTCTCTGTATTTTTAACCTCTGACTCCCACACATTTTGCATTTGGGGTTTACCCACTTTGACAACACCTCCTGGTCCACATGTTTTGTGGGAGCGCCAAAGATATTGGTATCAAAAGTATTTCTCTTTTTCAAAACAATAGAAAGACAAGGAGGACAAGAGAAGGTACCCCCCCTCAAACATTACACACACAAAGAGTAGAGACCGTAGCTTCTGGCTCAAAATAGACTGTTATGTTGGCTGTATGAGCCGTTACCTTACTCTTTTACATCATTTATAAAACTAGGGAATGGGGGAGGAAGCCAGTCCGATATTCATTATGGTCTAATGATTATTTCTCCCGAAATGGAAAGTTGTTTTTAAACTTTCATATTGACTACTATTGCAACCATCAGATGAGGAGCTGAAGCAGATGGTAAGCACTTGACAACCTACTCTATCTCATGAAAATCAGCTGTGGAAGTTTTTGTCAGGACGGGTATAGTTTGAAACTGCCGAAAACACTCTTATCTTTAGTTTAATATTTCTTTGAGCAGGACCTAGAACATTCTTCAACATGCACTGGAGAATATTGCTTGGACACCTCTAACCTACATGCTGACACTTTAAAGGTACCAGTTAAATTATTGGAGAAATAAAATACTTGTAATTTTCCTTACAGATGTTATATACACTGATAATACCACCAACTCACTAAATATACACATATAATTTTTAGTGTACACAAAACAACTTAGAATATAGAGAGGGATAAAGCTGAGCCAAAGTGCTAGGGTAGACAGGTTCTGGACTGGATGCAGGCAGAAATTGCCTTACATTGCGATTTTCGTCCCTACGAGAGTTTAAAGCATGCTACATGAAGGAGGAACGTAGCTTAAGATTCCATCAACCTCATCCAAGTAACAGAATGGGTTTCTTACCTCCATGAAAAAGGAGTTAAAATATTACAGTCAACTTTGACTGAGTTCGGAAGCCACACTACAGGCTGTGACACACCCCAAGTCAGGTTTTCCTGCTTCAGTTCTGAAGAGTCAACAGTTGTGTTCACGCAACAAGAAACACTACTTCTGGAAGGCAGATCTGATGAGTTCAGCGCTGCGGAAGTTTGCAAAATCTTCACAAGAAGGGAGTTAATATGGAAAAAAAGCGAAAAGGAAAAGCAAATCCAGAACAGACTACTGTATAAATGAAAATACAATTCAAAATTTCAAAACAAGTCATAAAAAATAAACCTGAAAAAACCACTCAAGTATGGGATAATTGTTAATATTGATTCTTTTTTTTTGCTTTTGGAATCACACCAGCGGTAATTTCAGAGAGGCTACTCCTGGCTCTGCACTCAGAATTACTGGCGGTGCAGGAGACCATATACGGATGCGGATCGAACCCAGGCGGCTGGGCGGCCGCATGCAAACAACGCCACCCCCGCTGGAGCTATCCTCCCGGCCCTAGATTCTTAACATATCTGTGTTGCTTTCTGTCAACAGATAATAGTATAATGGGTTGGTACTGCACCCGGTTGACCCGTTTGGTCCCCTTACTAACTTGGAGTCCTAGGATACACCAGTAGTGATACCTGAGTGAAGTTGTGTACTCCCCAGACTGTTCCTCCCTCACACCAAATACGCAATGTAAATGTTAAAATTTAAATACAAACATTATGGTGATTTTAAAGTAAACTACTGGGGAGACACGCAGGATTAAATTTCTCAGATTAAAGTATTTATCATAAGGGTAGGGATAAAATTGCTAATAAAAGTAATCCAATTAGATATGAGAAACCGAGACAATATTGAAACATGTTTACTTATGAGCTTTTTGAGTTAAATTTACAAACAGGTAAAAACAATGCGGCTAGCTTTCACACACAAGATGGCCTACTTTGGCAGGCATTTCATAGTTTGGCATTCAGGTGATTGCTTGTACTTTCCCTTCAATGATGTTGAGAGCAGAGGACTGAGAAGTGATAGCTATGCTGAGGAAAAGGAGGTCATTGTTCAAATTGTGGATTACTTTACTCTTACATCTTCCACACTTCTTTAGAGCGTACCATGGTTGCCCAGGCTTAATAAATGCAGAATAGAGAGGTCTGAGTACAGTGGTGAGCATTGTTACCCGCCGCAGCGATCGGGTTGCGGATCAAAGTCATATGATCTACAGGCATCGCCGAAGTAGTCTAAAACAGTGCTACAGCCGGAGTCTGTGAGCTGCCCGGTGAGAGTCAAAGAAAAAAACAGGCTCATAAACAAACAAAATAAAAATAAATAGGCATAGAGATAGTTGGAAGCTTAAAAGTAACCCAGAATTCTTTTTGGTCTACATTCCAGACTCCATGCTCAAGTTCAGTCAAGACCGAGGAAGAAGTTGAGAATGAGGATATGGCAAAAGCTCTCAACTTCATTAAATTCTAAGTCAGCCCTTCTATCATAGATAACATGCCAAGTAACTCCATATATCAGATAGGAATATTATGAAAAATCATAATAAATAATATAACAATGGCTCAGAATATCACTTTAACTATGGAGAAGAATTAACTAGCATAAGAAATATAAGTAATGATTATTATTTTTTTGTTGAGTGTTAGCATAAACATATTGCATGGTTGTTCTAAACCAGGTATAACTACTCATCAGAATGACAGAAGAAGTCTTAGAATTGCACTAGAGATTATCTCATTACTGGAAGTTTTATCACCGAGATGTCGATGTGAAGAACTAAAATTCTGTTTGTTCTTTTTTTACTAAACAAAACATCACTCTGAAATTCATACACATTTAATTTTCATTTCTGCTTTAAAGGAATCAACATTTTTTAATACTTTAAGATAAATATTTCCAGTTTTAATAGAAGAAACCTTCCTTAGGTAGCTAAGAAGATGAGTTATACGGATAATGTTTTCCCTCTTAGGAAGCTTGGCAGCTACCCCAGAGTATCTCCTCACACACGCAGAGAGCTCATGAAGCTGTCCAAAGCAGCTGAATATGCAAAACCAGTCAAACAATGGATTCTATCCCCCCTGACACTGCAAGAACCTAAATAAAACACTAAGAAGGTCAAGCAAGGGGGTTGAGGCCAGAAATCTCAGGGCCCTTACACATCGGTCTCCGAATGGGACCCTTACTGGGCAAGGGAAGAGGGGAGGGGCCAGGTCGGTAGGAAGTACAGGCTACTGTGACTGAGCCAGTGTGTGTGTGTGTGTGGTAGAAAACAAAATCATTTTCCTTTTTTAGAAGCAAAAATAAAACCACAGAAAAGACTGGTTTTGTTTGAAAGAAGTAAAAATGGGGAAAAAGAATTGAAGATTCTGTCCCTAGCCACAAGGGATCACGGTATTTCCACTTAAGTGAACAGTATGGAGACTCAAAATTCGAAAACATTTGGGGAGAGGGAAAATTGGCTTTCTGTGATTTCGATAATGTTCCAGTGGGCTCGTTTTGTTAGGATGTGTTATATTGTATATGCATACATGGACCAAGTGTGCAGAGTTTAAGGTTTTGGAAGCGATGGTGAAAATCAGTCTTCATTGAAATTTGTCTCAATAAAAGCTCACTGGAATCCCCAAAAAAAAAACTCAGGCCCAAGAAACATCTCTCAGATGCAGTTTATGTGTAACATACCTAAAGTGAGAACTCAACATGATGAATAATCTACCACCTGAGCAGCACAGGAAGAAGAGGGCTTGGAAAGCCTTTAAAGGCATCAAAGAAATAGCTAAAAGAGACAAACAACTCTAGGTACATCTCTTCAGCTCACACGTTCTCACCATTAACATATGCCTCTAGAGACCTGGGCCTATGACAGCAGACCTATGAATATGCTATTGAATTAGCGAATGAAGAGCGTACTTGGAATACGCCTCACTCAAATCCGAGAAGGAATCCAGAGTTCCGACCTCTGCTCAATGAGGGGTCGAGGAATCAGGGACGCTGTCTCATTTGCCAAGAGCATCAAAATCAAATAGGCTGAACATGTAATGCAACTTGGGGCGACCCTGGACTAGAGCTGTTACCAGCGGATCCCTCAGGATGTCAAAGATCAAATGGTACGCCCACTTACAAGAGATGGTCCAGACTTCTTCATCCTTATAGGGCTGAATGAATGGTTTGAGGCCACATATTCCTGGGCTTGGGTACCATTGATTTACTGGCCTTGCGTGATGAGGACAAAAATGAGCCATTGGCATAAATCAAAGAATAGCAGAGGATGTCAAGTGATCAAGTGATCAGAAATGAAGCGTTGTTTAATCATTTGAAACAGCTATACCGATGCCCATTTTATTACTCAACTCTTTTTCCTCAAGATTTTTCTTCCCATAATAGCTAAAGCAATCCTTGGGAAAAAAAAAAAGAGGAGGTATCCTTTCCACAACCTCAGAAGCTCTACTACAGAGCAGTTGTAATTAAGACAGTGTGGTATTGGTATAGAGACAATGAAGCCGAGACCTATGGAATAGAACTGAGTATCACCAAGCACACTAACCACTTAATCTTCGATAAAGGAGCAAAAAAATATTAAGTGGAGCAAAGAAAGCCTCTTCAACAAATGGTGCTGGGAAAACTGGGCAGCTACATGTAAAAAAATGAACTTAGACCTCCTTCTAACGCCATGCACAAAAGTCAGATCAAAATGGATTCTAGATCTCGACATCAGACATGAATCTATAAGGTACATCGAAGAAAACATAGGAGAAAGCGCTCTACGACATCGAAGCGAAAAGTATCTTTAAAGGCGACACACCACTGACCAAGCAAATGGAAGCAATGATAAACAAATGGGATTATATAAAATTGAAAAGCTTCTGCACCTCAAAAGAAAGCGGTGACCAAGATACAAAGACAATCCACAGAGTGGGAAAGGATATTCACCCAATACCCATCTGACAAGGGGGTTAATATCCAGGATATATCAGGCACTGGTAGCACTCCACAAGAAGAAAACAGCCAACCCCATCAAAAAAATGGGGAGAAGAAATGAACAGAAGCTTCCAAAAGAAGAAATTCGAATGGCCAAAGGCATATGAAAAAGTGCTCTTCATCTTTAATCATCAGGGAGATGCAAATCAAAACAACAATGAGGTACCATCTCACCCCCACAGAGACTGGCACACATCCAAAACAGCAAGAACAACCGGTGCTGGCGTGGATGTGGGAAAAAAGGAACTCTCATCCACTGCTGGTGGGGAGTGCCGACTGGTCCAACCCTTTTGGAAAACAATATGGGCATTCCTCCGAAAGCTAGATATTGAGCTCCCATTTGATCCAGCAATAGCACTCCTGGGAATATACCCTAGAGACCGAAAAACACATAGCAGAAACACTATCTGTACTTCTTTATTCATCTCTGCGCTATTCACTATAGCTAGAATCTGGAAACAACCTAAATGCCGAGAACAGAGGACTGGCTAAAGAAACTGTGGTTCATCTACACTATGGAATACTATGCGGCTGTCAGAAAAGATGAAATTATGAAATTTACCTGCAAATGGATGGACATGGAGACTATCATGCTGAGTGAAATTAGTCAGAAGGAAAGGACAGATATAGAATGACTGCATTCATTAATAGGATATAAATAGATACCAGTGTTTTTACTAAATATGGGAAATGGTAATGGCAGATTAAAACTCACCACTGAATATACACAAAGAGACTTAAGTGATAAACTCTAAATATCTGCAGGGCTAGCCACAATGTGTAAAATAAGAGGAGAGAGATGCAGAGACAGAGAGAGAGATAGAGAGAGAGAAAAGAGGAAGGAAACTGGGGTACCTGCTATTAAGGCGGCCTGGGGGGGGGGGGGAGGAGGGGGTACATTGGTGGTGGAAATGGGGCACTGGTGGAGGGATGGGTGCTGGAATACTGTATTACCAAGAACCAATTATGAACACCTTTGTTTGTGTATGTTTCACGGTGGTATAATAAAAAAAATTAAAAAAAGATTTTT